>CM053032.1:89082912-89136938 GCA_028564925.1 Lithobates sylvaticus
TTTTTTTTTTTTTTTTTTTTTTTTTTTTTTTTTTTTTTTTTTTTTTTTTTTTTTTTTTTTTTTTTTTTTTTTTTTTTTTTTTTTTTTTTTTTTTTTTTTTTTTTTTTTTTTTTTTTTTTTTTTTTTTTTTTTTTTTTTTTTTTTTTTTTTTTTTTTTTTTTTTCTTTTTTTTTTTTTTTTTTTTTTTTTTTTTTTTTTTTTTTTTTTTTTTTTTTTTTTTTTTTTTTTTTTTTTTTTTTTTTTTTTTTTTTTTTTTTTTTTTTTTTTTTTTTTTTTTTTTTTTTTTTTTTTTTTTTTTTTTTTTTTTTTTTTTTTTTTTTTTTTTTTTTTTTTTTTTTTTTTTTTTTTTTTTTTTTTTTTTTTTTTTTTTTTTTTTTTTTTTTTTTTTTTTTTTTTTTTTTTTTTTTTTTTTTTTTTTTTTTTTTTTTTTTTTTTTTTTTTTTTTTTTTTTTTTTTTTTTTTTTTTTTTTTTTTTTTTTTTTTTTTTTTTTTTTTTTTTTTTTTTTTTTTTTTTTTTTTTTTTTTTTTTTTTTTTTTTTTTTTTTTTTTTTTTTTTTTTTTTTTTTTTTTTTTTTTTTTTTTTTTTTTTTTTTTTTTTTTTTTTTTTTTTTTTTTTTTTTTTTTTTTTTTTTTTTTTTTTTTTTTTTTTTTTTTTTTTTTTTTTTTTTTTTTTTTTTTTTTTTTTTTTTTTTTTTTTTTTTTTTTTTTTTTTTTTTTTTTTTTTTTTTTTTTTTTTTTTTTTTTTTTTTTTTTTTTTTTTTTTTTTTTTTTTTTTTTTTTTTTTTTTTTTTTTTTTTTTTTTTTTTTTTTTTTTTTTTTTTTTTTTTTTTTTTTTTTTTTTTTTTTTTTTTTTTTTTTTTTTTTTTTTTTTTTTTTTTTTTTTTTTTTTTTTTTTTTTTTTTTTTTTTTTTTTTTTTTTTTTTTTTTTTTTTTTTTTTTTTTTTTTTTTTTTTTTTTTTTTTTTTTTTTTTTTTTTTTTTTTTTTTTTTTTTTTTTTTTTCTTTTTTTTTTTTTTTTTTTTTTTTTTTTTTTTTTTTTTTTTTTTTTTTTTTTTTTTTTTTTTTTTTTTTTTTTTTTTTTTTTTTTTTTTTTTTTTTTTTTTTTTTTTTTTTTTTTTTTTTTTTTTTTTTTTTTTTTTTTTTTTTTTTTTTTTTTTTTTTTTTTTTTTTTTTTTTTTTTTTTTTTTTTTTTTTTTTTTTTTTTTTTTTTTTTTTTTTTTTTTTTTTTTTTTTTTTTTTTTTTTTTTTTTTTTTTTTTTTTTTTTTTTTTTTTTTTTTTTTTTTTTTTTTTTTTTTTTTTTTTTTTTTTTTTTTTTTTTTTTTTTTTTTTTTTTTTTTTTTTTTTTTTTTTTTTTTTTTTTTTTTTTTTTTTTTTTTTTTTTTTTTTTTTTTTTTTTTTTTTTTTTTTTTTTTTTTTTTTTTTTTTTTTTTTTTTTTTTTTTTTTTTTTTTTTTTTTTTTTTTTTTTCTTTTTTTTTTTTTTTTTTTTTTTTTTTTTTTTTTTTTTTTTTTTTTTTTTTTTTTTTTTTTTTTTTTTTTTTTTTTTTTTTTTTTTTTTTTTTTTTTTTTTTTTTTTTTTTTTTTTTTTTTTTTTTTTTTTTTTTTTTTTTTTTTTTTTTTTTTTTTTTTTTTTTTTTTTTTTTTTTTTTTTTTTTTTTTTTTTTTTTTTTTTTTTTTTTTTTTTTTTTTTTTTTTTTTTTTTTTTTTTTTTTTTTTTTTTTTTTTTTTTTTTTTTTTTTTTTTTTTTTTTTTTTTTTTTTTTTTTTTTTTTTTTTTTTTTTTTTTTTTTTTTTTTTTTTTTTTTTTTTTTTTTTTTTTTTTTTTTTTTTTTTTTTTTTTTTTTTTTTTTTTTTTTTTTTTTTTTTTTTTTTTTTTTTTTTTTTTTTTTTTTTTTTTTTTTTTTTTTTTTTTTTTTTTTTTTTTTTTTTTTTTTTTTTTTTTTTTTTTTTTTTTTTTTTTTTTTTTTTTTTTTTTTTTTTTTTTTTTTTTTTTTTTTTTTTTTTTTTTTTTTTTTTTTTTTTTTTTTTTTTTTTTTTTTTTTTTTTTTTTTTTTTTTTTTTTTTTTTTTTTTTTTTTTTTTTTTTTTTTTTTTTTTTTTTTTTTTTTTTTTTTTTTTTTTTTTTTTTTTTTTTTTTTTTTTTTTTTTTTTTTTTTTTTTTTTTTTTTTTTTTTTTTTTTTTTTTTTTTTTTTTTTTTTTTTTTTTTTTTTTTTTTTTTTTTTTTTTTTTTTTTTTTTTTTTTTTTTTTTTTTTTTTTTTTTTTTTTTTTTTTTTTTTTTTTTTTTTTTTTTTTTTTTTTTTTTTTTTTTTTTTTTTTTTTTTTTTTTTTTTTTTTTTTTTTTTTTTTTTTTTTTTTTTTTTTTTTTTTTTTTTTTTTTTTTTTTTTTTTTTTTTTTTTTTTTTTTTTTTTTTTTTCTTTTTTTTTTTTTTTTTTTTTTTTTTTTTTTTTTTTTTTTTTTTTTTTTTTTTTTTTTTTTTTTTTTTTTTTTTTTTTTTTTTTTTTTTTTTTTTTTTTTTTTTTTTTTTTTTTTTTTTTTTTTTTTTTTTTTTTTTTTTTTTTTTTTTTTTTTTTTTTTTTTTTTTTTTTTTTTTTTTTTTTTTTTTTTTTTTTTTTTTTTTTTTTTTTTTTTTTTTTTTTTTTTTTTTTTTTTTTTTTTTTTTTTTTTTTTTTTTTTTTTTTTTTTTTTTTTTTTTTTTTTTTTTTTTTTTTTTTTTTTTTTTTTTTTTTTTTTTTTTTTTTTTTTTTTTTTTTTTTTTTTTTTTTTTTTTTTTTTTTTTTTTTTTTTTTTTTTTTTTTTTTTTTTTTTTTTTTTTTTTTTTTTTTTTTTTTTTTTTTTTTTTTTTTTTTTTTTTTTTTTTTTTTTTTTTTTTTTTTTTTTTTTTTTTTTTTTTTTTTTTTTTTTTTTTTTTTTTTTTTTTTTTTTTTTTTTTTTTTTTTTTTTTTTTTTTTTTTTTTTTTTTTTTTTTTTTTTTTTTTTTTTTTTTTTTTTTTTTTTTTTTTTTTTTTTTTTTTTTTTTTTTTTTTTTTTTTTTTTTTTTTTTTTTTTTTTTTTTTTTTTTTTTTTTTTTTTTTTTTTTTTTTTTTTTTTTTTTTTTTTTTTTTTTTTTTTTTTTTTTTTTTTTTTTTTTTTTTTTTTTTTTTTTTTTTTTTTTTTTTTTTTTTTTTTTTTTTTTTTTTTTTTTTTTTTTTTTTTTTTTTTTTTTTTTTTTTTTTTTTTTTTTTTTTTTTTTTTTTTTTTTTTTTTTTTTTTTTTTTTTTTTTTTTTTTTTTTTTTTTTTTTTTTTTTTTTTTTTTTTTTTTTTTTTTTTTTTTTTTTTTTTTTTTTTTTTTTTTTTTTTTTTTTTTTTTTTTTTTTTTTTTTTTTTTTTTTTTTTTTTTTTTTTTTTTTTTTTTTTTTTTTTTTTTTTTTTTTTTTTTTTTTTTTTTTTTTTTTTTTTTTTTTTTTTTTTTTTTTTTTTTTTTTTTTTTTTTTTTTTTTTTTTTTTTTTTTTTTTTTTTTTTTTTTTTTTTTTTTTTTTTTTTTTTTTTTTTTTTTTTTTTTTTTTTTTTTTTTTTTTTTTTTTTTTTTTTTTTTTTTTTTTTTTTTTTTTTTTTTTTTTTTTTTTTTTTTTTTTTTTTTTTTTTTTTTTTTTTTTTTTTTTTTTTTTTTTTTTTTTTTTTTTTTTTTTTTTTTTTTTTTTTTTTTTTTTTTTTTTTTTTTTTTTTTTTTTTTTTTTTTTTTTTTTTTTTTTTTTTTTTTTTTTTTTTTTTTTTTTTTTTTTTTTTTTTTTTTTTTTTTTTTTTTTTTTTTTTTTTTTTTTTTTTTTTTTTTTTTTTTTTTTTTTTTTTTTTTTTTTTTTTTTTTTTTTTTTTTTTTTTTTTTTTTTTTTTTTTTTTTTTTTTTTTTTTTTTTTTTTTTTTTTTTTTTTTTTTTTTTTTTTTTTTTTTTTTTTTTTTTTTTTTTTTTTTTTTTTTTTTTTTTTTTTTTTTTTTTTTTTTTTTTTTTTTTTTTTTTTTTTTTTTTTTTTTTTTTTTTTTTTTTTTTTTTTTTTTTTTTTTTTTTTTTTTTTTTTTTTTTTTTTTTTTTTTTTTTTTTTTTTTTTTTTTTTTTTTTTTTTTTTTTTTTTTTTTTTTTTTTTTTTTTTTTTTTTTTTTTTTTTTTTTTTTTTTTTTTTTTTTTTTTTTTTTTTTTTTTTTTTTTTTTTTTTTTTTTTTTTTTTTTTTTTTTTTTTTTTTTTTTTTTTTTTTTTTTTTTTTTTTTTTTTTTTTTTTTTTTTTTTTTTTTTTTTTTTTTTTTTTTTTTTTTTTTTTTTTTTTTTTTTTTTTTTTTTTTTTTTTTTTTTTTTTTTTTTTTTTTTTTTTTTTTTTTTTTTTTTTTTTTTTTTTTTTTTTTTTTTTTTTTTTTTTTTTTTTTTTTTTTTTTTTTTTTTTTTTTTTTTTTTTTTTTTTTTTTTTTTTTTTTTTTTTTTTTTTTTTTTTTTTTTTTTTTTTTTTTTTTTTTTTTTTTTTTTTTTTTTTTTTTTTTTTTTTTTTTTTTTTTTTTTTTTTTTTTTTTTTTTTTTTTTTTTTTTTTTTTTTTTTTTTTTTTTTTTTTTTTTTTTTTTTTTTTTTTTTTTTTTTTTTTTTTTTTTTTTTTTTTTTTTTTTTTTTTTTTTTTTTTTTTTTTTTTTTTTTTTTTTTTTTTTTTTTTTTTTTTTTTTTTTTTTTTTTTTTTTTTTTTTTTTTTTTTTTTTTTTTTTTTTTTTTTTTTTTTTTTTTTTTTTTTTTTTTTTTTTTTTTTTTTTTTTTTTTTTTTTTTTTTTTTTTTTTTTTTTTTTTTTTTTTTTTTTTTTTTTTTTTTTTTTTTTTTTTTTTTTTTTTTTTTTTTTTTTTTTTTTTTTTTTTTTTTTTTTTTTTTTTTTTTTTTTTTTTTTTTTTTTTTTTTTTTTTTTTTTTTTTTTTTTTTTTTTTTTTTTTTTTTTTTTTTTTTTTTTTTTTTTTTTTTTTTTTTTTTTTTTTTTTTTTTTTTTTTTTTTTTTTTTTTTTTTTTTTTTTTTTTTTTTTTTTTTTTTTTTTTTTTTTTTTTTTTTTTTTTTTTTTTTTTTTTTTTTTTTTTTTTTTTTTTTTTTTTTTTTTTTTTTTTTTTTTTTTTTTTTTTTTTTTTTTTTTTTTTTTTTTTTTTTTTTTTTTTTTTTTTTTTTTTTTTTTTTTTTTTTTTTTTTTTTTTTTTTTTTTTTTTTTTTTTTTTTTTTTTTTTTTTTTTTTTTTTTTTTTTTTTTTTTTTTTTTTTTTTTTTTTTTTTTTTTTTTTTTTTTTTTTTTTTTTTTTTTTTTTTTTTTTTTTTTTTTTTTTTTTTTTTTTTTTTTTTTTTTTTTTTTTTTTTTTTTTTTTTTTTTTTTTTTTTTTTTTTTTTTTTTTTTTTTTTTTTTTTTTTTTTTTTTTTTTTTTTTTTTTTTTTTTTTTTTTTTTTTTTTTTTTTTTTTTTTTTTTTTTTTTTTTTTTTTTTTTTTTTTTTTTTTTTTTTTTTTTTTTTTTTTTTTTTTTTTTTTTTTTTTTTTTTTTTTTTTTTTTTTTTTTTTTTTTTTTTTTTTTTTTTTTTTTTTTTTTTTTTTTTTTTTTTTTTTTTTTTTTTTTTTTTTTTTTTTTTTTTTTTTTTTTTTTTTTTTTTTTTTTTTTTTTTTTTTTTTTTTTTTTTTTTTTTTTTTTTTTTTTTTTTTTTTTTTTTTTTTTTTTTTTTTTTTTTTTTTTTTTTTTTTTTTTTTTTTTTTTTTTTTTTTTTTTTTTTTTTTTTTTTTTTTTTTTTTTTTTTTTTTTTTTTTTTTTTTTTTTTTTTTTTTTTTTTTTTTTTTTTTTTTTTTTTTTTTTTTTTTTTTTTTTTTTTTTTTTTTTTTTTTTTTTTTTTTTTTTTTTTTTTTTTTTTTTTTTTTTTTTTTTTTTTTTTTTTTTTTTTTTTTTTTTTTTTTTTTTTTTTTTTTTTTTTTTTTTTTTTTTTTTTTTTTTTTTTTTTTTTTTTTTTTTTTTTTTTTTTTTTTTTTTTTTTTTTTTTTTTTTTTTTTTTTTTTTTTTTTTTTTTTTTTTTTTTTTTTTTTTTTTTTTTTTTCTTTTTTTTTTTTTTTTTTTTTTTTTTTTTTTTTTTTTTTTTTTTTTTTTTTTTTTTTTTTTTTTTTTTTTTTTTTTTTTTTTTTTTTTTTTTTTTTTTTTTTTTTTTTTTTTTTTTTTTTTTTTTTTTTTTTTTTTTTTTTTTTTTTTTTTTTTTTTTTTTTTTTTTTTTTTTTTTTTTTTTTTTTTTTTTTTTTTTTTTTTTTTTTTTTTTTTTTTTTTTTTTTTTTTTTTTTTTTTTTTTTTTTTTTTTTTTTTTTTTTTTTTTTTTTTTTTTTTTTTTTTTTTTTTTTTTTTTTTTTTTTTTTTTTTTTTTTTTTTTTTTTTTTTTTTTTTTTTTTTTTTTTTTTTTTTTTTTTTTTTTTTTTTTTTTTTTTTTTTTTTTTTTTTTTTTTTTTTTTTTTTTTTTTTTTTTTTTTTTTTTTTTTTTTTTTTTTTTTTTTTTTTTTTTTTTTTTTTTTTTTTTTTTTTTTTTTTTTTTTTTTTTTTTTTTTTTTTTTTTTTTTTTTTTTTTTTTTTTTTTTTTTTTTTTTTTTTTTTTTTTTTTTTTTTTTTTTTTTTTTTTTTTTTTTTTTTTTTTTTTTTTTTTTTTTTTTTTTTTTTTTTTTTTTTTTTTTTTTTTTTTTTTTTTTTTTTTTTTTTTTTTTTTTTTTTTTTTTTTTTTTTTTTTTTTTTTTTTTTTTTTTTTTTTTTTTTTTTTTTTTTTTTTTTTTTTTTTTTTTTTTTTTTTTTTTTTTTTTTTTTTTTTTTTTTTTTTTTTTTTTTTTTTTTTTTTTTTTTTTTTTTTTTTTTTTTTTTTTTTTTTTTTTTTTTTTTTTTTTTTTTTTTTTTTTTTTTTTTTTTTTTTTTTTTTTTTTTTTTTTTTTTTTTTTTTTTTTTTTTTTTTTTTTTTTTTTTTTTTTTTTTTTTTTTTTTTTTTTTTTTTTTTTTTTTTTTTTTTTTTTTTTTTTTTTTTTTTTTTTTTTTTTTTTTTTTTTTTTTTTTTTTTTTTTTTTTTTTTTTTTTTTTTTTTTTTTTTTTTTTTTTTTTTTTTTTTTTTTTTTTTTTTTTTTTTTTTTTTTTTTTTTTTTTTTTTTTTTTTTTTTTTTTTTTTTTTTTTTTTTTTTTTTTTTTTTTTTTTTTTTTTTTTTTTTTTTTTTTTTTTTTTTTTTTTTTTTTTTTTTTTTTTTTTTTTTTTTTTTTTTTTTTTTTTTTTTTTTTTTTTTTTTTTTTTTTTTTTTTTTTTTTTTTTTTTTTTTTTTTTTTTTTTTTTTTTTTTTTTTTTTTTTTTTTTTTTTTTTTTTTTTTTTTTTTTTTTTTTTTTTTTTTTTTTTTTTTTTTTTTTTTTTTTTTTTTTTTTTTTTTTTTTTTTTTTTTTTTTTTTTTTTTTTTTTTTTTTTTTTTTTTTTTTTTTTTTTTTTTTTTTTTTTTTTTTTTTTTTTTTTTTTTTTTTTTTTTTTTTTTTTTTTTTTTTTTTTTTTTTTTTTTTTTTTTTTTTTTTTTTTTTTTTTTTTTTTTTTTTTTTTTTTTTTTTTTTTTTTTTTTTTTTTTTTTTTTTTTTTTTTTTTTTTTTTTTTTTTTTTTTTTTTTTTTTTTTTTTTTTTTTTTTTTTTTTTTTTTTTTTTTTTTTTTTTTTTTTTTTTTTTTTTTTTTTTTTTTTTTTTTTTTTTTTTTTTTTTTTTTTTTTTTTTTTTTTTTTTTTTTTTTTTTTTTTTTTTTTTTTTTTTTTTTTTTTTTTTTTTTTTTTTTTTTTTTTTTTTTTTTTTTTTTTTTTTTTTTTTTTTTTTTTTTTTTTTTTTTTTTTTTTTTTTTTTTTTTTTTTTTTTTTTTTTTTTTTTTTTTTTTTTTTTTTTTTTTTTTTTTTTTTTTTTTTTTTTTTTTTTTTTTTTTTTTTTTTTTTTTTTTTTTTTTTTTTTTTTTTTTTTTTTTTTTTTTTTTTTTTTTTTTTTTTTTTTTTTTTTTTTTTTTTTTTTTTTTTTTTTTTTTTTTTTTTTTTTTTTTTTTTTTTTTTTTTTTTTTTTTTTTTTTCTTTTTTTTTTTTTTTTTTTTTTTTTTTTTTTTTTTTTTTTTTTTTTTTTTTTTTTTTTTTTTTTTTTTTTTTTTTTTTTTTTTTTTTTTTTTTTTTTTTTTTTTTTTTTTTTTTTTTTTTTTTTTTTTTTTTTTTTTTTTTTTTTTTTTTTTTTTTTTTTTTTTTTTTTTTTTTTTTTTTTTTTTTTTTTTTTTTTTTTTTTTTTTTTTTTTTTTTTTTTTTTTTTTTTTTTTTTTTTTTTTTTTTTTTTTTTTTTTTTTTTTTTTTTTTTTTTTTTTTTTTTTTTTTTTTTTTTTTTTTTTTTTTTTTTTTTTTTTTTTTTTTTTTTTTTTTTTTTTTTTTTTTTTTTTTTTTTTTTTTTTTTTTTTTTTTTTTTTTTTTTTTTTTTTTTTTTTTTTTTTTTTTTTTTTTTTTTTTTTTTTTTTTTTTTTTTTTTTTTTTTTTTTTTTTTTTTTTTTTTTTTTTTTTTTTTTTTTTTTTTTTTTTTTTTTTTTTTTTTTTTTTTTTTTTTTTTTTTTTTTTTTTTTTTTTTTTTTTTTTTTTTTTTTTTTTTTTTTTTTTTTTTTTTTTTTTTTTTTTTTTTTTTTTTTTTTTTTTTTTTTTTTTTTTTTTTTTTTTTTTTTTTTTTTTTTTTTTTTTTTTTTTTTTTTTTTTTTTTTTTTTTTTTTTTTTTTTTTTTTTTTTTTTTTTTTTTTTTTTTTTTTTTTTTTTTTTTTTTTTTTTTTTTTTTTTTTTTTTTTTTTTTTTTTTTTTTTTTTTTTTTTTTTTTTTTTTTTTTTTTTTTTTTTTTTTTTTTTTTTTTTTTTTTTTTTTTTTTTTTTTTTTTTTTTTTTTTTTTTTTTTTTTTTTTTTTTTTTTTTTTTTTTTTTTTTTTTTTTTTTTTTTTTTTTTTTTTTTTTTTTTTTTTTTTTTTTTTTTTTTTTTTTTTTTTTTTTTTTTTTTTTTTTTTTTTTTTTTTTTTTTTTTTTTTTTTTTTTTTTTTTTTTTTTTTTTTTTTTTTTTTTTTTTTTTTTTTTTTTTTTTTTTTTTTTTTTTTTTTTTTTTTTTTTTTTTTTTTTTTTTTTTTTTTTTTTTTTTTTTTTTTTTTTTTTTTTTTTTTTTTTTTTTTTTTTTTTTTTTTTTTTTTTTTTTTTTTTTTTTTTTTTTTTTTTTTTTTTTTTTTTTTTTTTTTTTTTTTTTTTTTTTTTTTTTTTTTTTTTTTTTTTTTTTTTTTTTTTTTTTTTTTTTTTTTTTTTTTTTTTTTTTTTTTTTTTTTTTTTTTTTTTTTTTTTTTTTTTTTTTTTTTTTTTTTTTTTTTTTTTTTTTTTTTTTTTTTTTTTTTTTTTTTTTTTTTTTTTTTTTTTTTTTTTTTTTTTTTTTTTTTTTTTTTTTTTTTTTTTTTTTTTTTTTTTTTTTTTTTTTTTTTTTTTTTTTTTTTTTTTTTTTTTTTTTTTTTTTTTTTTTTTTTTTTTTTTTTTTTTTTTTTTTTTTTTTTTTTTTTTTTTTTTTTTTTTTTTTTTTTTTTTTTTTTTTTTTTTTTTTTTTTTTTTTTTTTTTTTTTTTTTTTTTTTTTTTTTTTTTTTTTTTTTTTTTTTTTTTTTTTTTTTTTTTTTTTTTTTTTTTTTTTTTTTTTTTTTTTTTTTTTTTTTTTTTTTTTTTTTTTTTTTTTTTTTTTTTTTTTTTTTTTTTTTTTTTTTTTTTTTTTTTTTTTTTTTTTTTTTTTTTTTTTTTTTTTTTTTTTTTTTTTTTTTTTTTTTTTTTTTTTTTTTTTTTTTTTTTTTTTTTTTTTTTTTTTTTTTTTTTTTTTTTTTTTTTTTTTTTTTTTTTTTTTTTTTTTTTTTTTTTTTTTTTTTTTTTTTTTTTTTTTTTTTTTTTTTTTTTTTTTTTTTTTTTTTTTTTTTTTTTTTTTTTTTTTTTTTTTTTTTTTTTTTTTTTTTTTTTTTTTTTTTTTTTTTTTTTTTTTTTTTTTTTTTTTTTTTTTTTTTTTTTTTTTTTTTTTTTTTTTTTTTTTTTTTTTTTTTTTTTTTTTTTTTTTTTTTTTTTTTTTTTTTTTTTTTTTTTTTTTTTTTTTTTTTTTTTTTTTTTTTTTTTTTTTTTTTTTTTTTTTTTTTTTTTTTTTTTTTTTTTTTTTTTTTTTTTTTTTTTTTTTTTTTTTTTTTTTTTTTTTTTTTTTTTTTTTTTTTTTTTTTTTTTTTTTTTTTTTTTTTTTTTTTTTTTTTTTTTTTTTTTTTTTTTTTTTTTTTTTTTTTTTTTTTTTTTTTTTTTTTTTTTTTTTTTTTTTTTTTTTTTTTTTTTTTTTTTTTTTTTTTTTTTTTTTTTTTTTTTTTTTTTTTTTTTTTTTTTTTTTTTTTTTTTTTTTTTTTTTTTTTTTTTTTTTTTTTTTTTTTTTTTTTTTTTTTTTTTTTTTTTTTTTTTTTTTTTTTTTTTTTTTTTTTTTTTTTTTTTTTTTTTTTTTTTTTTTTTTTTTTTTTTTTTTTTTTTTTTTTTTTTTTTTTTTTTTTTTTTTTTTTTTTTTTTTTTTTTTTTTTTTTTTTTTTTTTTTTTTTTTTTTTTTTTTTTTTTTTTTTTTTTTTTTTTTTTTTTTTTTTTTTTTTTTTTTTTTTTTTTTTTTTTTTTTTTTTTTTTTTTTTTTTTTTTTTTTTTTTTTTTTTTTTTTTTTTTTTTTTTTTTTTTTTTTTTTTTTTTTTTTTTTTTTTTTTTTTTTTTTTTTTTTTTTTTTTTTTTTTTTTTTTTTTTTTTTTTTTTTTTTTTTTTTTTTTTTTTTTTTTTTTTTTTTTTTTTTTTTTTTTTTTTTTTTTTTTTTTTTTTTTTTTTTTTTTTTTTTTTTTTTTTTTTTTTTTTTTTTTTTTTTTTTTTTTTTTTTTTTTTTTTTTTTTTTTTTTTTTTTTTTTTTTTTTTTTTTTTTTTTTTTTTTTTTTTTTTTTTTTTTTTTTTTTTTTTTTTTTTTTTTTTTTTTTTTTTTTTTTTTTTTTTTTTTTTTTTTTTTTTTTTTTTTTTTTTTTTTTTTTTTTTTTTTTTTTTTTTTTTTTTTTTTTTTTTTTTTTTTTTTTTTTTTTTTTTTTTTTTTTTTTTTTTTTTTTTTTTTTTTTTTTTTTTTTTTTTTTTTTTTTTTTTTTTTTTTTTTTTTTTTTTTTTTTTTTTTTTTTTTTTTTTTTTTTTTTTTTTTTTTTTTTTTTTTTTTTTTTTTTTTTTTTTTTTTTTTTTTTTTTTTTTTTTTTTTTTTTTTTTTTTTTTTTTTTTTTTTTTTTTTTTTTTTTTTTTTTTTTTTTTTTTTTTTTTTTTTTTTTTTTTTTTTTTTTTTTTTTTTTTTTTTTTTTTTTTTTTTTTTTTTTTTTTTTTTTTTTTTTTTTTTTTTTTTTTTTTTTTTTTTTTTTTTTTTTTTTTTTTTTTTTTTTTTTTTTTTTTTTTTTTTTTTTTTTTTTTTTTTTTTTTTTTTTTTTTTTTTTTTTTTTTTTTTTTTTTTTTTTTTTTTTTTTTTTTTTTTTTTTTTTTTTTTTTTTTTTTTTTTTTTTTTTTTTTTTTTTTTTTTTTTTTTTTTTTTTTTTTTTTTTTTTTTTTTTTTTTTTTTTTTTTTTTTTTTTTTTTTTTTTTTTTTTTTTTTTTTTTTTTTTTTTTTTTTTTTTTTTTTTTTTTTTTTTTTTTTTTTTTTTTTTTTTTTTTTTTTTTTTTTTTTTTTTTTTTTTTTTTTTTTTTTTTTTTTTTTTTTTTTTTTTTTTTTTTTTTTTTTTTTTTTTTTTTTTTTTTTTTTTTTTTTTTTTTTTTTTTTTTTTTTTTTTTTTTTTTTTTTTTTTTTTTTTTTTTTTTTTTTTTTTTTTTTTTTTTTTTTTTTTTTTTTTTTTTTTTTTTTTTTTTTTTTTTTTTTTTTCTTTTTTTTTTTTTTTTTTTTTTTTTTTTTTTTTTTTTTTTTTTTTTTTTTTTTTTTTTTTTTTTTTTTTTTTTTTTTTTTTTTTTTTTTTTTTTTTTTTTTTTTTTTTTTTTTTTTTTTTTTTTTTTTTTTTTTTTTTTTTTTTTTTTTTTTTTTTTTTTTTTTTTTTTTTTTTTTTTTTTTTTTTTTTTTTTTTTTTTTTTTTTTTTTTTTTTTTTTTTTTTTTTTTTTTTTTTTTTTTTTTTTTTTTTTTTTTTTTTTTTTTTTTTTTTTTTTTTTTTTTTTTTTTTTTTTTTTTTTTTTTTTTTTTTTTTTTTTTTTTTTTTTTTTTTTTTTTTTTTTTTTTTTTTTTTTTTTTTTTTTTTTTTTTTTTTTTTTTTTTTTTTTTTTTTTTTTTTTTTTTTTTTTTTTTTTTTTTTTTTTTTTTTTTTTTTTTTTTTTTTTTTTTTTTTTTTTTTTTTTTTTTTTTTTTTTTTTTTTTTTTTTTTTTTTTTTTTTTTTTTTTTTTTTTTTTTTTTTTTTTTTTTTTTTTTTTTTTTTTTTTTTTTTTTTTTTTTTTTTTTTTTTTTTTTTTTTTTTTTTTTTTTTTTTTTTTTTTTTTTTTTTTTTTTTTTTTTTTTTTTTTTTTTTTTTTTTTTTTTTTTTTTTTTTTTTTTTTTTTTTTTTTTTTTTTTTTTTTTTTTTTTTTTTTTTTTTTTTTTTTTTTTTTTTTTTTTTTTTTTTTTTTTTTTTTTTTTTTTTTTTTTTTTTTTTTTTTTTTTTTTTTTTTTTTTTTTTTTTTTTTTTTTTTTTTTTTTTTTTTTTTTTTTTTTTTTTTTTTTTTTTTTTTTTTTTTTTTTTTTTTTTTTTTTTTTTTTTTTTTTTTTTTTTTTTTTTTTTTTTTTTTTTTTTTTTTTTTTTTTTTTTTTTTTTTTTTTTTTTTTTTTTTTTTTTTTTTTTTTTTTTTTTTTTTTTTTTTTTTTTTTTTTTTTTTTTTTTTTTTTTTTTTTTTTTTTTTTTTTTTTTTTTTTTTTTTTTTTTTTTTTTTTTTTTTTTTTTTTTTTTTTTTTTTTTTTTTTTTTTTTTTTTTTTTTTTTTTTTTTTTTTTTTTTTTTTTTTTTTTTTTTTTTTTTTTTTTTTTTTTTTTTTTTTTTTTTTTTTTTTTTTTTTTTTTTTTTTTTTTTTTTTTTTTTTTTTTTTTTTTTTTTTTTTTTTTTTTTTTTTTTTTTTTTTTTTTTTTTTTTTTTTTTTTTTTTTTTTTTTTTTTTTTTTTTTTTTTTTTTTTTTTTTTTTTTTTTTTTTTTTTTTTTTTTTTTTTTTTTTTTTTTTTTTTTTTTTTTTTTTTTTTTTTTTTTTTTTTTTTTTTTTTTTTTTTTTTTTTTTTTTTTTTTTTTTTTTTTTTTTTTTTTTTTTTTTTTTTTTTTTTTTTTTTTTTTTTTTTTTTTTTTTTTTTTTTTTTTTTTTTTTTTTTTTTTTTTTTTTTTTTTTTTTTTTTTTTTTTTTTTTTTTTTTTTTTTTTTTTTTTTTTTTTTTTTTTTTTTTTTTTTTTTTTTTTTTTTTTTTTTTTTTTTTTTTTTTTTTTTTTTTTTTTTTTTTTTTTTTTTTTTTTTTTTTTTTTTTTTTTTTTTTTTTTTTTTTTTTTTTTTTTTTTTTTTTTTTTTTTTTTTTTTTTTTTTTTTTTTTTTTTTTTTTTTTTTTTTTTTTTTTTTTTTTTTTTTTTTTTTTTTTTTTTTTTTTTTTTTTTTTTTTTTTTTTTTTTTTTTTTTTTTTTTTTTTTTTTTTTTTTTTTTTTTTTTTTTTTTTTTTTTTTTTTTTTTTTTTTTTTTTTTTTTTTTTTTTTTTTTTTTTTTTTTTTTTTTTTTTTTTTTTTTTTTTTTTTTTTTTTTTTTTTTTTTTTTTTTTTTTTTTTTTTTTTTTTTTTTTTTTTTTTTTTTTTTTTTTTTTTTTTTTTTTTTTTTTTTTTTTTTTTTTTTTTTTTTTTTTTTTTTTTTTTTTTTTTTTTTTTTTTTTTTTTTTTTTTTTTTTTTTTTTTTTTTTTTTTTTTTTTTTTTTTTTTTTTTTTTTTTTTTTTTTTTTTTTTTTTTTTTTTTTTTTTTTTTTTTTTTTTTTTTTTTTTTTTTTTTTTTTTTTTTTTTTTTTTTTTTTTTTTTTTTTTTTTTTTTTTTTTTTTTTTTTTTTTTTTTTTTTTTTTTTTTTTTTTTTTTTTTTTTTTTTTTTTTTTTTTTTTTTTTTTTTTTTTTTTTTTTTTTTTTTTTTTTTTTTTTTTTTTTTTTTTTTTTTTTTTTTTTTTTTTTTTTTTTTTTTTTTTTTTTTTTTTTTTTTTTTTTTTTTTTTTTTTTTTTTTTTTTTTTTTTTTTTTTTTTTTTTTTTTTTTTTTTTTTTTTTTTTTTTTTTTTTTTTTTTTTTTTTTTTTTTTTTTTTTTTTTTTTTTTTTTTTTTTTTTTTTTTTTTTTTTTTTTTTTTTTTTTTTTTTTTTTTTTTTTTTTTTTTTTTTTTTTTTTTTTTTTTTTTTTTTTTTTTTTTTTTTTTTTTTTTTTTTTTTTTTTTTTTTTTTTTTTTTTTTTTTTTTTTTTTTTTTTTTTTTTTTTTTTTTTTTTTTTTTTTTTTTTTTTTTTTTTTTTTTTTTTTTTTTTTTTTTTTTTTTTTTTTTTTTTTTTTTTTTTTTTTTTTTTTTTTTTTTTTTTTTTTTTTTTTTTTTTTTTTTTTTTTTTTTTTTTTTTTTTTTTTTTTTTTTTTTTTTTTTTTTTTTTTTTTTTTTTTTTTTTTTTTTTTTTTTTTTTTTTTTTTTTTTTTTTTTTTTTTTTTTTTTTTTTTTTTTTTTTTTTTTTTTTTTTTTTTTTTTTTTTTTTTTTTTTTTTTTTTTTTTTTTTTTTTTTTTTTTTTTTTTTTTTTTTTTTTTTTTTTTTTTTTTTTTTTTTTTTTTTTTTTTTTTTTTTTTTTTTTTTTTTTTTTTTTTTTTTTTTTTTTTTTTTTTTTTTTTTTTTTTTTTTTTTTTTTTTTTTTTTTTTTTTTTTTTTTTTTTTTTTTTTTTTTTTTTTTTTTTTTTTTTTTTTTTTTTTTTTTTTTTTTTTTTTTTTTTTTTTTTTTTTTTTTTTTTTTTTTTTTTTTTTTTTTTTTTTTTTTTTTTTTTTTTTTTTTTTTTTTTTTTTTTTTTTTTTTTTTTTTTTTTTTTTTTTTTTTTTTTTTTTTTTTTTTTTTTTTTTTTTTTTTTTTTTTTTTTTTTTTTTTTTTTTTTTTTTTTTTTTTTTTTTTTTTTTTTTTTTTTTTTTTTTTTTTTTTTTTTTTTTTTTTTTTTTTTTTTTTTTTTTTTTTTTTTTTTTTTTTTTTTTTTTTTTTTTTTTTTTTTTTTTTTTTTTTTTTTTTTTTTTTTTTTTTTTTTTTTTTTTTTTTTTTTTTTTTTTTTTTTTTTTTTTTTTTTTTTTTTTTTTTTTTTTTTTTTTTTTTTTTTTTTTTTTTTTTTTTTTTTTTTTTTTTTTTTTTTTTTTTTTTTTTTTTTTTTTTTTTTTTTTTTTTTTTTTTTTTTTTTTTTTTTTTTTTTTTTTTTTTTTTTTTTTTTTTTTTTTTTTTTTTTTTTTTTTTTTTTTTTTTTTTTTTTTTTTTTTTTTTTTTTTTTTTTTTTTTTTTTTTTTTTTTTTTTTTTTTTTTTTTTTTTTTTTTTTTTTTTTTTTTTTTTTTTTTTTTTTTTTTTTTTTTTTTTTTTTTTTTTTTTTTTTTTTTTTTTTTTTTTTTTTTTTTTTTTTTTTTTTTTTTTTTTTTTTTTTTTTTTTTTTTTTTTTTTTTTTTTTTTTTTTTTTTTTTTTTTTTTTTTTTTTTTTTTTTTTTTTTTTTTTTTTTTTTTTTTTTTTTTTTTTTTTTTTTTTTTTTTTTTTTTTTTTTTTTTTTTTTTTTTTTTTTTTTTTTTTTTTTTTTTTTTTTTTTTTTTTTTTTTTTTTTTTTTTTTTTTTTTTTTTTTTTTTTTTTTTTTTTTTTTTTTTTTTTTTTTTTTTTTTTTTTTTTTTTTTTTTTTTTTTTTTTTTTTTTTTTTTTTTTTTTTTTTTTTTTTTTTTTTTTTTTTTTTTTTTTTTTTTTTTTTTTTTTTTTTTTTTTTTTTTTTTTTTTTTTTTTTTTTTTTTTTTTTTTTTTTTTTTTTTTTTTTTTTTTTTTTTTTTTTTTTTTTTTTTTTTTTTTTTTTTTTTTTTTTTTTTTTTTTTTTTTTTTTTTTTTTTTTTTTTTTTTTTTTTTTTTTTTTTTTTTTTTTTTTTTTTTTTTTTTTTTTTTTTTTTTTTTTTTTTTTTTTTTTTTTTTTTTTTTTTTTTTTTTTTTTTTTTTTTTTTTTTTTTTTTTTTTTTTTTTTTTTTTTTTTTTTTTTTTTTTTTTTTTTTTTTTTTTTTTTTTTTTTTTTTTTTTTTTTTTTTTTTTTTTTTTTTTTTTTTTTTTTTTTTTTTTTTTTTTTTTTTTTTTTTTTTTTTTTTTTTTTTTTTTTTTTTTTTTTTTTTTTTTTTTTTTTTTTTTTTTTTTTTTTTTTTTTTTTTTTTTTTTTTTTTTTTTTTTTTTTTTTTTTTTTTTTTTTTTTTTTTTTTTTTTTTTTTTTTTTTTTTTTTTTTTTTTTTTTTTTTTTTTTTTTTTTTTTTTTTTTTTTTTTTTTTTTTTTTTTTTTTTTTTTTTTTTTTTTTTTTTTTTTTTTTTTTTTTTTTTTTTTTTTTTTTTTTTTTTTTTTTTTTTTTTTTTTTTTTTTTTTTTTTTTTTTTTTTTTTTTTTTTTTTTTTTTTTTTTTTTTTTTTTTTTTTTTTTTTTTTTTTTTTTTTTTTTTTTTTTTTTTTTTTTTTTTTTTTTTTTTTTTTTTTTTTTTTTTTTTTTTTTTTTTTTTTTTTTTTTTTTTTTTTTTTTTTTTTTTTTTTTTTTTTTTTTTTTTTTTTTTTTTTTTTTTTTTTTTTTTTTTTTTTTTTTTTTTTTTTTTTTTTTTTTTTTTTTTTTTTTTTTTTTTTTTTTTTTTTTTTTTTTTTTTTTTTTTTTTTTTTTTTTTTTTTTTTTTTTTTTTTTTTTTTTTTTTTTTTTTTTTTTTTTTTTTTTTTTTTTTTTTTTTTTTTTTTTTTTTTTTTTTTTTTTTTTTTTTTTTTTTTTTTTTTTTTTTTTTTTTTTTTTTTTTTTTTTTTTTTTTTTTTTTTTTTTTTTTTTTTTTTTTTTTTTTTTTTTTTTTTTTTTTTTTTTTTTTTTTTTTTTTTTTTTTTTTTTTTTTTTTTTTTTTTTTTTTTTTTTTTTTTTTTTTTTTTTTTTTTTTTTTTTTTTTTTTTTTTTTTTTTTTTTTTTTTTTTTTTTTTTTTTTTTTTTTTTTTTTTTTTTTTTTTTTTTTTTTTTTTTTTTTTTTTTTTTTTTTTTTTTTTTTTTTTTTTTTTTTTTTTTTTTTTTTTTTTTTTTTTTTTTTTTTTTTTTTTTTTTTTTTTTTTTTTTTTTTTTTTTTTTTTTTTTTTTTTTTTTTTTTTTTTTTTTTTTTTTTTTTTTTTTTTTTTTTTTTTTTTTTTTTTTTTTTTTTTTTTTTTTTTTTTTTTTTTTTTTTTTTTTTTTTTTTTTTTTTTTTTTTTTTTTTTTTTTTTTTTTTTTTTTTTTTTTTTTTTTTTTTTTTTTTTTTTTTTTTTTTTTTTTTTTTTTTTTTTTTTTTTTTTTTTTTTTTTTTTTTTTTTTTTTTTTTTTTTTTTTTTTTTTTTTTTTTTTTTTTTTTTTTTTTTTTTTTTTTTTTTTTTTTTTTTTTTTTTTTTTTTTTTTTTTTTTTTTTTTTTTTTTTTTTTTTTTTTTTTTTTTTTTTTTTTTTTTTTTTTTTTTTTTTTTTTTTTTTTTTTTTTTTTTTTTTTTTTTTTTTTTTTTTTTTTTTTTTTTTTTTTTTTTTTTTTTTTTTTTTTTTTTTTTTTTTTTTTTTTTTTTTTTTTTTTTTTTTTTTTTTTTTTTTTTTTTTTTTTTTTTTTTTTTTTTTTTTTTTTTTTTTTTTTTTTTTTTTTTTTTTTTTTTTTTTTTTTTTTTTTTTTTTTTTTTTTTTTTTTTTTTTTTTTTTTTTTTTTTTTTTTTTTTTTTTTTTTTTTTTTTTTTTTTTTTTTTTTTTTTTTTTTTTTTTTTTTTTTTTTTTTTTTTTTTTTTTTTTTTTTTTTTTTTTTTTTTTTTTTTTTTTTTTTTTTTTTTTTTTTTTTTTTTTTTTTTTTTTTTTTTTTTTTTTTTTTTTTTTTTTTTTTTTTTTTTTTTTTTTTTTTTTTTTTTTTTTTTTTTTTTTTTTTTTTTTTTTTTTTTTTTTTTTTTTTTTTTTTTTTTTTTTTTTTTTTTTTTTTTTTTTTTTTTTTTTTTTTTTTTTTTTTTTTTTTTTTTTTTTTTTTTTTTTTTTTTTTTTTTTTTTTTTTTTTTTTTTTTTTTTTTTTTTTTTTTTTTTTTTTTTTTTTTTTTTTTTTTTTTTTTTTTTTTTTTTTTTTTTTTTTTTTTTTTTTTTTTTTTTTTTTTTTTTTTTTTTTTTTTTTTTTTTTTTTTTTTTTTTTTTTTTTTTTTTTTTTTTTTTTTTTTTTTTTTTTTTTTTTTTTTTTTTTTTTTTTTTTTTTTTTTTTTTTTTTTTTTTTTTTTTTTTTTTTTTTTTTTTTTTTTTTTTTTTTTTTTTTTTTTTTTTTTTTTTTTTTTTTTTTTTTTTTTTTTTTTTTTTTTTTTTTTTTTTTTTTTTTTTTTTTTTTTTTTTTTTTTTTTTTTTTTTTTTTTTTTTTTTTTTTTTTTTTTTTTTTTTTTTTTTTTTTTTTTTTTTTTTTTTTTTTTTTTTTTTTTTTTTTTTTTTTTTTTTTTTTTTTTTTTTTTTTTTTTTTTTTTTTTTTTTTTTTTTTTTTTTTTTTTTTTTTTTTTTTTTTTTTTTTTTTTTTTTTTTTTTTTTTTTTTTTTTTTTTTTTTTTTTTTTTTTTTTTTTTTTTTTTTTTTTTTTTTTTTTTTTTTTTTTTTTTTTTTTTTTTTTTTTTTTTTTTCTTTTTTTTTTTTTTTTTTTTTTTTTTTTTTTTTTTTTTTTTTTTTTTTTTTTTTTTTTTTTTTTTTTTTTTTTTTTTTTTTTTTTTTTTTTTTTTTTTTTTTTTTTTTTTTTTTTTTTTTTTTTTTTTTTTTTTTTTTTTTTTTTTTTTTTTTTTTTTTTTTTTTTTTTTTTTTTTTTTTTTTTTTTTTTTTTTTTTTTTTTTTTTTTTTTTTTTTTTTTTTTTTTTTTTTTTTTTTTTTTTTTTTTTTTTTTTTTTTTTTTTTTTTTTTTTTTTTTTTTTTTTTTTTTTTTTTTTTTTTTTTTTTTTTTTTTTTTTTTTTTTTTTTTTTTTTTTTTTTTTTTTTTTTTTTTTTTTTTTTTTTTTTTTTTTTTTTTTTTTTTTTTTTTTTTTTTTTTTTTTTTTTTTTTTTTTTTTTTTTTTTTTTTTTTTTTTTTTTTTTTTTTTTTTTTTTTTTTTTTTTTTTTTTTTTTTTTTTTTTTTTTTTTTTTTTTTTTTTTTTTTTTTTTTTTTTTTTTTTTTTTTTTTTTTTTTTTTTTTTTTTTTTTTTTTTTTTTTTTTTTTTTTTTTTTTTTTTTTTTTTTTTTTTTTTTTTTTTTTTTTTTTTTTTTTTTTTTTTTTTTTTTTTTTTTTTTTTTTTTTTTTTTTTTTTTTTTTTTTTTTTTTTTTTTTTTTTTTTTTTTTTTTTTTTTTTTTTTTTTTTTTTTTTTTTTTTTTTTTTTTTTTTTTTTTTTTTTTTTTTTTTTTTTTTTTTTTTTTTTTTTTTTTTTTTTTTTTTTTTTTTTTTTTTTTTTTTTTTTTTTTTTTTTTTTTTTTTTTTTTTTTTTTTTTTTTTTTTTTTTTTTTTTTTTTTTTTTTTTTTTTTTTTTTTTTTTTTTTTTTTTTTTTTTTTTTTTTTTTTTTTTTTTTTTTTTTTTTTTTTTTTTTTTTTTTTTTTTTTTTTTTTTTTTTTTTTTTTTTTTTTTTTTTTTTTTTTTTTTTTTTTTTTTTTTTTTTTTTTTTTTTTTTTTTTTTTTTTTTTTTTTTTTTTTTTTTTTTTTTTTTTTTTTTTTTTTTTTTTTTTTTTTTTTTTTTTTTTTTTTTTTTTTTTTTTTTTTTTTTTTTTTTCTTTTTTTTTTTTTTTTTTTTTTTTTTTTTTTTTTTTTTTTTTTTTTTTTTTTTTTTTTTTTTTTCTTTTTTTTTTTTTTTTTTTTTTTTTTTTTTTTTTTTTTTTTTTTTTTTTTTTTTTTTTTTTTTTTTTTTTTTTTTTTTTTTTTTTTTTTTTTTTTTTTTTTTTTTTTTTTTTTTTTTTTTTTTTTTTTTTTTTTTTTTTTTTTTTTTTTTTTTTTTTTTTTTTTTTTTTTTTTTTTTTTTTTTTTTTTTTTTTTTTTTTTTTTTTTTTTTTTTTTTTTTTTTTTTTTTTTTTTTTTTTTTTTTTTTTTTTTTTTTTTTTTTTTTTTTTTTTTTTTTTTTTTTTTTTTTTTTTTTTTTTTTTTTTTTTTTTTTTTTTTTTTTTTTTTTTTTTTTTTTTTTTTTTTTTTTTTTTTTTTTTTTTTTTTTTTTTTTTTTTTTTTTTTTTTTTTTTTTTTTTTTTTTTTTTTTTTTTTTTTTTTTTTTTTTTTTTTTTTTTTTTTTTTTTTTTTTTTTTTTTTTTTTTTTTTTTTTTTTTTTTTTTTTTTTTTTTTTTTTTTTTTTTTTTTTTTTTTTTTTTTTTTTTTTTTTTTTTTTTTTTTTTTTTTTTTTTTTTTTTTTTTTTTTTTTTTTTTTTTTTTTTTTTTTTTTTTTTTTTTTTTTTTTTTTTTTTTTTTTTTTTTTTTTTTTTTTTTTTTTTTTTTTTTTTTTTTTTTTTTTTTTTTTTTTTTTTTTTTTTTTTTTTTTTTTTTTTTTTTTTTTTTTTTTTTTTTTTTTTTTTTTTTTTTTTTTTTTTTTTTTTTTTTTTTTTTTTTTTTTTTTTTTTTTTTTTTTTTTTTTTTTTTTTTTTTTTTTTTTTTTTTTTTTTTTTTTTTTTTTTTTTTTTTTTTTTTTTTTTTTTTTTTTTTTTTTTTTTTTTTTTTTTTTTTTTTTTTTTTTTTTTTTTTTTTTTTTTTTTTTTTTTTTTTTTTTTTTTTTTTTTTTTTTTTTTTTTTTTTTTTTTTTTTTTTTTTTTTTTTTTTTTTTTTTTTTTTTTTTTTTTTTTTTTTTTTTTTTTTTTTTTTTTTTTTTTTTTTTTTTTTTTTTTTTTTTTTTTTTTTTTTTTTTTTTTTTTTTTTTTTTTTTTTTTTTTTTTTTTTTTTTTTTTTTTTTTTTTTTTTTTTTTTTTTTTTTTTTTTTTTTTTTTTTTTTTTTTTTTTTTTTTTTTTTTTTTTTTTTTTTTTTTTTTTTTTTTTTTTTTTTTTTTTTTTTTTTTTTTTTTTTTTTTTTTTTTTTTTTTTTTTTTTTTTTTTTTTTTTTTTTTTTTTTTTTTTTTTTTTTTTTTTTTTTTTTTTTTTTTTTTTTTTTTTTTTTTTTTTTTTTTTTTTTTTTTTTTTTTTTTTTTTTTTTTTTTTTTTTTTTTTTTTTTTTTTTTTTTTTTTTTTTTTTTTTTTTTTTTTTTTTTTTTTTTTTTTTTTTTTTTTTTTTTTTTTTTTTTTTTTTTTTTTTTTTTTTTTTTTTTTTTTTTTTTTTTTTTTTTTTTTTTTTTTTTTTTTTTTTTTTTTTTTTTTTTTTTTTTTTTTTTTTTTTTTTTTTTTTTTCTTTTTTTTTTTTTTTTTTTTTTTTTTTTTTTTTTTTTTTTTTTTTTTTTTTTTTTTTTTTTTTTTTTTTTTTTTTTTTTTTTTTTTTTTTTTTTTTTTTTTTTTTTTTTTTTTTTTTTTTTTTTTTTTTTTTTTTTTTTTTTTTTTTTTTTTTTTTTTTTTTTTTTTTTTTTTTTTTTTTTTTTTTTTTTTTTTTTTTTTTTTTTTTTTTTTTTTTTTTTTTTTTTTTTTTTTTTTTTTTTTTTTTTTTTTTTTTTTTTTTTTTTTTTTTTTTTTTTTTTTTTTTTTTTTTTTTTTTTTTTTTTTTTTTTTTTTTTTTTTTTTTTTTTTTTTTTTTTTTTTTTTTTTTTTTTTTTTTTTTTTTTTTTTTTTTTTTTTTTTTTTTTTTTTTTTTTTTTTTTTTTTTTTTTTTTTTTTTTTTTTTTTTTTTTTTTTTTTTTTTTTTTTTTTTTTTTTTTTTTTTTTTTTTTTTTTTTTTTTTTTTTTTTTTTTTTTTTTTTTTTTTTTTTTTTTTTTTTTTTTTTTTTTTTTTTTTTTTTTTTTTTTTTTTTTTTTTTTTTTTTTTTTTTTTTTTTTTTTTTTTTTTTTTTTTTTTTTTTTTTTTTTTTTTTTTTTTTTTTTTTTTTTTTTTTTTTTTTTTTTTTTTTTTTTTTTTTTTTTTTTTTTTTTTTTTTTTTTTTTTTTTTTTTTTTTTTTTTTTTTTTTTTTTTTTTTTTTTTTTTTTTTTTTTTTTTTTTTTTTTTTTTTTTTTTTTTTTTTTTTTTTTTTTTTTTTTTTTTTTTTTTTTTTTTTTTTTTTTTTTTTTTTTTTTTTTTTTTTTTTTTTTTTTTTTTTTTTTTTTTTTTTTTTTTTTTTTTTTTTTTTTTTTTTTTTTTTTTTTTTTTTTTTTTTTTTTTTTTTTTTTTTTTTTTTTTTTTTTTTTTTTTTTTTTTTTTTTTTTTTTTTTTTTTTTTTTTTTTTTTTTTTTTTTTTTTTTTTTTTTTTTTTTTTTTTTTTTTTTTTTTTTTTTTTTTTTTTTTTTTTTTTTTTTTTTTTTTTTTTTTTTTTTTTTTTTTTTTTTTTTTTTTTTTTTTTTTTTTTTTTTTTTTTTTTTTTTTTTTTTTTTTTTTTTTTTTTTTTTTTTTTTTTTTTTTTTTTTTTTTTTTTTTTTTTTTTTTTTTTTTTTTTTTTTTTTTTTTTTTTTTTTTTTTTTTTTTTTTTTTTTTTTTTTTTTTTTTTTTTTTTTTTTTTTTTTTTTTTTTTTTTTTTTTTTTTTTTTTTTTTTTTTTTTTTTTTTTTTTTTTTTTTTTTTTTTTTTTTTTTTTTTTTTTTTTTTTTTTTTTTTTTTTTTTTTTTTTTTTTTTTTTTTTTTTTTTTTTTTTTTTTTTTTTTTTTTTTTTTTTTTTTTTTTTTTTTTTTTTTTTTTTTTTTTTTTTTTTTTTTTTTTTTTTTTTTTTTTTTTTTTTTTTTTTTTTTTTTTTTTTTTTTTTTTTTTTTTTTTTTTTTTTTTTTTTTTTTTTTTTTTTTTTTTTTTTTTTTTTTTTTTTTTTTTTTTTTTTTTTTTTTTTTTTTTTTTTTTTTTTTTTTTTTTTTTTTTTTTTTTTTTTTTTTTTTTTTTTTTTTTTTTTTTTTTTTTTTTTTTTTTTTTTTTTTTTTTTTTTTTTTTTTTTTTTTTTTTTTTTTTTTTTTTTTTTTTTTTTTTTTTTTTTTTTTTTTTTTTTTTTTTTTTTTTTTTTTTTTTTTTTTTTTTTTTTTTTTTTTTTTTTTTTTTTTTTTTTTTTTTTTTTTTTTTTTTTTTTTTTTTTTTTTTTTTTTTTTTTTTTTTTTTTTTTTTTTTTTTTTTTTTTTTTTTTTTTTTTTTTTTTTTTTTTTTTTTTTTTTTTTTTTTTTTTTTTTTTTTTTTTTTTTTTTTTTTTTTTTTTTTTTTTTTTTTTTTTTTTTTTTTTTTTTTTTTTTTTTTTTTTTTTTTTTTTTTTTTTCTTTTTTTTTTTTTTTTTTTTTTTTTTTTTTTTTTTTTTTTTTTTTTTTTTTTTTTTTTTTTTTTTTTTTTTTTTTTTTTTTTTTTTTTTTTTTTTTTTTTTTTTTTTTTTTTTTTTTTTTTTTTTTTTTTTTTTTTTTTTTTTTTTTTTTTTTTTTTTTTTTTTTTTTTTTTTTTTTTTTTTTTTTTTTTTTTTTTTTTTTTTTTTTTTTTTTTTTTTTTTTTTTTTTTTTTTTTTTTTTTTTTTTTTTTTTTTTTTTTTTTTTTTTTTTTTTTTTTTTTTTTTTTTTTTTTTTTTTTTTTTTTTTTTTTTTTTTTTTTTTTTTTTTTTTTTTTTTTTTTTTTTTTTTTTTTTTTTTTTTTTTTTTTTTTTTTTTTTTTTTTTTTTTTTTTTTTTTTTTTTTTTTTTTTTTTTTTTTTTTTTTTTTTTTTTTTTTTTTTTTTTTTTTTTTTTTTTTTTTTTTTTTTTTTTTTTTTTTTTTTTTTTTTTTTTTTTTTTTTTTTTTTTTTTTTTTTTTTTTTTTTTTTTTTTTTTTTTTTTTTTTTTTTTTTTTTTTTTTTTTTTTTTTTTTTTTTTTTTTTTTTTTTTTTTTTTTTTTTTTTTTTTTTTTTTTTTTTTTTTTTTTTTTTTTTTTTTTTTTTTTTTTTTTTTTTTTTTTTTTTTTTTTTTTTTTTTTTTTTTTTTTTTTTTTTTTTTTTTTTTTTTTTTTTTTTTTTTTTTTTTTTTTTTTTTTTTTTTTTTTTTTTTTTTTTTTTTTTTTTTTTTTTTTTTTTTTTTTTTTTTTTTTTTTTTTTTTTTTTTTTTTTTTTTTTTTTTTTTTTTTTTTTTTTTTTTTTTTTTTTTTTTTTTTTTTTTTTTTTTTTTTTTTTTTTTTTTTTTTTTTTTTTTTTTTTTTTTTTTTTTTTTTTTTTTTTTTTTTTTTTTTTTTTTTTTTTTTTTTTTTTTTTTTTTTTTTTTTTTTTTTTTTTTTTTTTTTTTTTTTTTTTTTTTTTTTTTTTTTTTTTTTTTTTTTTTTTTTTTTTTTTTTTTTTTTTTTTTTTTTTTTTTTTTTTTTTTTTTTTTTTTTTTTTTTTTTTTTTTTTTTTTTTTTTTTTTTTTTTTTTTTTTTTTTTTTTTTTTTTTTTTTTTTTTTTTTTTTTTTTTTTTTTTTTTTTTTTTTTTTTTTTTTTTTTTTTTTTTTTTTTTTTTTTTTTTTTTTTTTTTTTTTTTTTTTTTTTTTTTTTTTTTTTTTTTTTTTTTTTTTTTTTTTTTTTTTTTTTTTTTTTTTTTTTTTTTTTTTTTTTTTTTTTTTTTTTTTTTTTTTTTTTTTTTTTTTTTTTTTTTTTTTTTTTTTTTTTTTTTTTTTTTTTTTTTTTTTTTTTTTTTTTTTTTTTTTTTTTTTTTTTTTTTTTTTTTTTTTTTTTTTTTTTTTTTTTTTTTTTTTTTTTTTTTTTTTTTTTTTTTTTTTTTTTTTTTTTTTTTTTTTTTTTTTTTTTTTTTTTTTTTTTTTTTTTTTTTTTTTTTTTTTTTTTTTTTTTTTTTTTTTTTTTTTTTTTTTTTTTTTTTTTTTTTTTTTTTTTTTTTTTTTTTTTTTTTTTTTTTTTTTTTTTTTTTTTTTTTTTTTTTTTTTTTTTTTTTTTTTTTTTTTTTTTTTTTTTTTTTTTTTTTTTTTTTTTTTTTTTTTTTTTTTTTTTTTTTTTTTTTTTTTTTTTTTTTTTTTTTTTTTTTTTTTTTTTTTTTTTTTTTTTTTTTTTTTTTTTTTTTTTTTTTTTTTTTTTTTTTTTTTTTTTTTTTTTTTTTTTTTTTTTTTTTTTTTTTTTTTTTTTTTTTTTTTTTTTTTTTTTTTTTTTTTTTTTTTTTTTTTTTTTTTTTTTTTTTTTTTTTTTTTTTTTTTTTTTTTTTTTTTTTTTTTTTTTTTTTTTTTTTTTTTTTTGTTCATTGGAATACTGTGGAGTCTGACAACCTCTTTGATGAAGACCTGGGCGGTCTCGGCTGCAGATGGGGTTCCCTTCAGGGGCAGGAAGTATGACATTTTTGATAAGCAATCCACCAACACAAAAATAGCTGAACAGTCTTCAGAAGGTGGAAGCTTGACAACAAAGTCCATGGCGTTCATCTTCCAAGGCCTATCAGGTATGGGTAAGGGTCTGAGTAAAACCCAAGCTTTATTTCGGGTACTCTTGTTCCGGGTGCAGATAGCACATGATTTAACATAGGTCTTGCAGTTCTTTTCCAACCCAGGCCACCAAAATGTACGCTGGACCAATTCTATGGTTTTGTGGGTACCGAAATGGCCTGCTAATGGGTGGTCATTACAAAGTCCTAGGACAGCCACTCTGGAAGGTTCCAGTACAAAAATTTCCATAATAGGCCTTCCCTTGCCTGCAAAGTGACCCCAGGAGGACTGGTTGTGCCTGCTGAGGCTTGCTGTAATTGGGATAATAGGCCTGACTGTAACAGGAGGAAGTTTCCAGCTTGTACGGTGGTGTCTGGTGGGGGTATAGCGTGTCGGGTTTAGTATTCTTTGATCCGGGTCTGTAAGTGATATGAAAAATAAACCCTGAGAAAAAGGGAGCCTGACATGGCCTCAAACGTTTTGCAGTCCTTAGATATTCAAGGTTCTTTTGATTTGTGAGAACAAATATTGGGTGAGTGGCTCCTTCCAGCAGGTACCTCCACTCCTCTAATGCTGCTTTGATGGCTAGAAGCTCCCTACCCCCACATCATAATTCCTTTCTGGCTGGGTAAGTTTCCGAGAAAAGAATGCAACTGGGTGAATCACATCCTTGGGCCCTTGGCGCTGAGACAGGATGGCTCCGACCGCGCTCTCTGATGCGTCCACTTCCAAGATGTAAGACAGGGCAGGGTCTGGATGGCTTAGAATAGGAGCAGTGGTAAAATGTTCTTTCAGGGTCTCGAATGCAGCTTGTGCCTCTGAGGACCAGTGGAAACGGATGCCTTGCTTAGTAAGTTGAGTGATCGGGGAAATAATGGCTGAGAAGTTCCTGATTAATTTACGGTAAAAATTGGCAAAGCCTATGAAACGCTGGATTCCTGTCTTATTGGTAGGGGCCAGCCAATCCAGAATTGCAGATATTTTCTGGAGATCCATCAGGATTCCCTCAGTGGAGATAATTAATCCAAGGAACTGGATGCTCTGCTGCTCGAAGTTGCACTTCGAAGTACGCTCTTGACATGCTTTCTGTGAATTTCTAATGAGATAGAGAATATCAGGATGTCATCTAAATACACGGCAACAAAGATATCAAGGAAGTCTCTGAAAATGTCATTGATGAAAAACTGAAAGGTAGCTGGAGCATTACGTAAGCCGAACGGCTTGACCAGGCACTCATAGTGACCAAAGCGGGTACGGAAGGCGATCTTCCACTCATCGCCCTCCCTAATCCGGACCAGGTTGTAGGCTCCTCGGAGATCGAGTTTGGTGAATACCTTAGCAGACTTGAATCTCTGAAAAAGTTCTGGAACTAAGGGCAGAGGGTATCGATTCTTTACTGTGATCTTGTTTATGTCACAGTAATCTACACATGGTCGAAGGGTCTGATCCTTTTTTCCTACAAAAAATATACCTGCTCCTGCCGGTGAAGTGGAAGGGCGAATTAATCCCTTCCGCAGGTTTTCCTCATAGTCCTTTAAAACATCCAACTCACGTTCAGAGAGGGGGAAGATGCGTCCGAAGGGGATCTCTGCCCCTGGAAGAAGTTCTATGGTATAATCGTACGGCCTGTGTGGAGGAAGGGTATCTGCACCCCGTTTACAGAATACGTCTAGAAATTTATGGTAGCACTTGGGAACTACCTGGTGCAAATTGGCATGTGATTCCAAGCAAAGTAATGAGGCAGGAGACTGCGGTGGCGCTGGGCAGCACTGTTTCTGACAGTAAGAAGAAAGAAACTCTACTCTTCCAGATTCCCAGTCTATATGCGGGTTGTGAGCCTGCAACTAAGGGAGGCCCAAGATAACGGGAAAGAGAGGTGAGGAAATCGCATCCAAGCGAAGTAGCTCTTGGTAATTGGTGTTGGTGATAGCTAGGAGGGTGAGAGTCTCTTGGGTTACAAGCCCTAATTAAATGCAGGGAGAGTCCAATTGTCACGTACCTTACAGCAGAGTCCGAAATGCTGGGGGTGGCCTTGTGCGCGGTTCCGGTCCCAACACCCCTGGTAGTGAGGACAAGGAGTGCTGGGGCAACGAAAGGGTGCAGGCCCACTCATAGTAATGCGTGGGCATCCCTGAGTCTGCTGTGGGAACGATGGTAGGGATGCACATATTTTTCCCTTCCATCGCCCTAGACAGCGCACCGCGGAGTTCTTTTATGTGTCGGGTGTTTTTTGTTTTCTGCCTTAGGGTACACATATCACACCAGACTGGCATATTCTGAATTGGTTTGTGATATGATGGTTACCCCTAGTGTTACATCGACATTATTTCCCTGTAATGGCTATAGATGGCCTTTGGCCTCAAATGCCGGCGACCTTTGGGTTATTGTTGAGACAGCAACATTTTTCAGTGTCCCTGTTGGGAAATACTCCCTAATTATAGATTGAAAATTATACTTGGGTAAGGTCTGGTGTCACCAGTAACACACCTCTATCCCTAAAATTTGCAGAGAAAATAAGAAAATATCGCCCTGGGACTTTAATTGAGGTGTGCACCACTGAGCCAATAAAAGTAACAGGAGTAAATACAGTATATATTTTTTATTATAATTATTCAGTAAAAGTATTACATGCATTATTGTCATCAGAGAAAGTCACTTTATGCAAAGTACATATAACCGGTTAGAGTAAAATTTGTAAAAATAATAGTAATGGTACATTTGTGTATGAACAATCACATAACATACAGACATCAGGTGTACCAGACATGTTTCGCGAGTCCTCGCTCGCTCTTCTGGGGTAGATGTGTATGAATTTTACCTAAGGTGAAAAGGTATAGTTTTGGTATATGGCATAATACTGGTATTTAAGGGTGGAGGGTAAGAGGGGCCTAATAAATAGAGGCCCCATACTTACCACTACATATAACCAAGCCAAAGGATGTGAAGCCTCCAGACAGCAGCAGCAGGTGTCTCCCCAGGGAGCTGAGGAGGCAGAGCCCGAAGAGACCCCGCACAGAGAAGATTGGAGGGAAAGCATTGCATGGATTGAAATTGTGTATCCCTATTGATCTCAATGTGTCCAAGGTAAGTATTGACTGTAAACATAAAGGTGTATGTCAGATAATCTGGAGTAGTATATACAGTGCCGATCCTGACCTTCCTGGGGCCCTAAGCAAAATTCTGCTAAGGGGCCCTCTACTTGACCCGTGATGCCGTGAGCTATGTAAACTATTTGCTATTGCCACACAGTCACACCTGACACTTCAGTGCTCCCAAAACAATCCTCCCTCCTTTAAACAAAACAGTCAAAGAATAAGTACAACAATATAGAACAGAATAAGGTCCCCAGAGAGCCCCCCTTACATCAGGGTCCTCAGAGAGCCCCCCTTACATCAGGGTCCTCAGAGAGCCCCCCTTACATCAGGGTCCCAGTGAGCCTCCCTACTTACATCAGGGTCCCAGAGGGTATCCCCCTACATCAGGGTCCTCAGAGAGCCTCCACTTACACCAGGGTCCCCAGAGAGCCTCCCCTTACACCAGGGTCCCCAGAGAGCCCCCCTTACACCAGGGTCCCCAAAGAGCCCCCCCCTTACACCAGGGTCCCAAGAGAGCTCCCCTTACATTAGTGTCCCAAGAGAGCCTTCCCTCTTAAATTAGTATCCCCAGAGAGCCTCTCCTTGAACAGGGTCCCCAGAGAGGCCCTCCTTACACAGGGTCCCAGAGAGCCCCCCCCCTCTGACATTAGTGTCCCCAGGGGGCCCCCTCTTACATCAGTGTCCCCAGAGGGCCCCGTCTTTACATCAGTGTCCCCAGAGGGCCCCGTCCTTACATTCGTGTCCCCCAGAGAGCCCCCCTCTTACTTTAGTGTCCCCAGAGGCCCCCTTCCTTACATTAGTGTCCCCAGAAAGCCCCCCCCTCTTACATTTGGGCCCCAAACAGCTGACTCCCCCCCTTGCAGAGGTTCCCCTGTACCTGGCTGGTGGAGGTGGGAGGCGGCGATCGGCAGCTATATGGTGTCCACAGGCAGGGGGATCTCCCTGGGGCTAGTAGTTTTATCTCTGAATGTATACAGCAGAGAGGGGAGGGGCCTCTGACCCGGGCATCAGCAACAGTGTTCAAGCAGAGTGAAAGTGAAACTGATACCTGCCTGGGTCAGAGGCCCCTCCCTTCTCCTCTCCATTGTATACACAGAGTACTTATTTTCTCTAATTATAGATTGATATTCACCATTAGGCCAGAGGATTGTTTTCATCTGTGCTGTCTGAAGACCAGGGTTTTTTTTTCTCCGGACGCCTTGATTATGTTCCACCTGTTGATGTACATTCGGGGGCTAGAATATTGTTAGACAATCAGTTATATGTTTTACTTTACTTGATATTTTGGTCAGGCTTTTATCATGTATGTATGTGTGGTTCTTCCCTTCATGGGTTCCCACGACCCCATGATTAGCTGACCTATGGTGGGAGGGCAGTGGCGTCATATTTGTGACACCTGTATTTTTCCCTTTCTGTTTTTTAGCCTCACATCTGTGATGTTTTAGTTTATATCTGATATGGGATGTGGGGCGGCGTCGTTGCCTAGGTGATGCCGCCGCCTCCGCCCTTATAGCCTGTGAGAGCCGACTCCGTGTTCCTGGCTGTCGGCGTTATTGCTGCTTGTTGGTTGGCGGCGTCGCCGCCCGGATGACGGCGCCGAGGTTCCACCCCTCTATGATGGAGTGGATGCCATTGCCGCGGTGACGGCGTCCTGTCTCGGTCGATTGGAGGGGGGATTTGGCGCCGTCGCCATGGCGACGAGGACGCCGCCCTGGCACCCATAATGGGAGGGTTAAGCTAATTGGTGCTATGGCCCTCGGTTCCATACATATGTGGTGAATAGGTTAGTGCCCCAGCTGTGGCTGATTCACAATCATTGCCCTATTTTGGCGCCATTTTCTCCATGAGGAGGGGGCTATAAAAGGTTTTAAGGCTGATTTGTACCTCCAGGGTCCAGAATTGTTGGACGACTGCGAGACTGGAATCTTCCTTCTTCCCAAGTTAATACTGTGTAAGTGATTGATTTTTCTATGGGCGGTCATATACACCAATGGGCTGTTTTAGATGCCCCTTGGTGTTTATTATACTTTTATATATGACTGACTCTATATACATTTTATATTGATTTTTTAGGTCCTTTTATCAGTGTCCTGTCCAGATATTGCTATCTGGAGGACCATGAGATGCAGTAGGCGGAGCTTAGTATACATCCTTGTTGAGTTTTGTACTCCGGCGCTCCTTTTGCAGTGAAAATGATCGGTATTCCATATGGTTGGTGCCTGGGTTGATTGGGTGTCCACATACTGGATTCTTGAATGGATATGTAGGTATATATATTGTGTGTACAGATGCTTTATATATATATATATATATATTATATATATATATATATATAAATAAAAAGATGAGACCGCGCTACTCTCTAGAAACTAGCAGATATGTAGGCTGCTGCGCAAGTGGGATACACACACGGAACACAAATAATATTATTATTATTATATTGGACAAGGGGTTAAAGTTCGCTCCTCCTAAGGGGCTGAATAAGTTTCAAACGTACATGGACATCCATAAGTTTGTGCATGGATTAAACATTAAGAGACATATGATAGGCAACACATATGTCCGCGAGGTCAACAGTGGAATCACTGCGGCTACGGGGGTGGTCCCTTCAACCCTCCAGGAGTACTTGCACCCTCCTTGCGAGTTTTTAGGGACGTAATGCTGAGGGACTTAGACCTCATGGAGGTTAAAAGAGCAAGATTGAAACAGACCCTGCAAGATGGGTTAGACTCATTGTGCAGTAGAAAGGAACTGGTCATTAGGCCAGCAGACAAGGGGGGTGCTATCGTAATTCTGGACAGGGAGAGCTATATGGCCGAGATGCACCGATGTGAACACGTATACTGTACTTCCTTCAGATCCGAAGGTACAGTATACTAAGGAGCTTGAGGTCTTGATAGCTAGGGGAAAGGCCACAGGTATTCTCAATCCTAAGGAGGCCCTATTTCTCATCCCTAGAGCCCCACGCACACCGATCCTATATTATTTACCTAGGCTGCATAAGGACCAAACTTGCCCCCCGGGACATCCCATTGTGAGTGGGATAGATTCCATCACGTCCCGGGTGGGCAAGTATATTGATTCTTATTTACAGACCTTGGTGGGGAAGACACCTTCCTTTATCAAGGATTCCAGGCATGTTATGAATCTATTGAAAGGATTATCAGTCAACAGCGGTACATGGATGGTGACAGCCGATGTCACCTCCCTGTACACAATTATTCCCCATGAGTTGGGTTTTGAGGCTGTTCGAGATTTTCTTGACCGGGACTCTGGCTTACCCCATGAGCAAATCACTTTTCTCATGATTTTGCTCAGATTCGTGGCAACACAGAATTATTTCTGGTTTAACAACCAGTTCTATAGACAAACATTGGGTGTTGCCATGGGGGCTAAGTATGCCCCCAGCCTGGCAAATTTATTTATGGCCAGGTGGGAGGAGGATGTCATCTATGCCCAAAATGTGCCACAACTGGTATTTTGGGCTAGGTATATTGATGACATCCTCCTCCTGTGGGATGGCGACCTCTGCGATTTGGAGGTTTTTATGGAGTCTCTGAATAACAACTCCAGAGGGATCGAGTTAAAATATGAGAAAAGCCAGACCACAATACATTTTTTGGACCTCAACATTTCAATTAGGGATGATAGGTTTGTCACCTCTACTCATTTTAAGGTGACCGATCGCAACTCCTTCATCCCTGTTTATAGTTGCCACCATGCCCCCTGGCTCCGATCAGTTCCAAGGAGCCAGTACATGCGGCTCAGGAGGAACTGCTCTGAGCCAGAGGAATTCCTTATACAAGCCAAAGTTTTAACGGAGAGATTCCTTGAAAAGGGCTATCAGGAGGAGTGCCTAACAGATATTCTTGATACTGTGAAAAATCTTGACAGGGCAGATTTGTTAGTGGATAAGGGCCCACGGAGACATGACAACTTCCGGGGTGGAGTCCCTTTCCTAACTACCTATTCTGTTCAACACAGACATATTAAGCTATTGGTGAATAAGCATTGGCACATTTTAAGCAATGATGCCATGCTTAAGGAAGTGGTACCTGAAAGACCTCAAGTCATTTTTAGGGGTGTACCATCTTTGAGGAACCAATTAGCCCCAAATGCTATTGACCCACCTAGATTCACCAAAGGTTTTTTTGATCAATTATCTGGGTACTATAAATGTGGGAGATGCAGGATATGCACCCTTAATAGTATGCCTGGGAAACGTACCACCTCGTTTGGATGTACCGTAACAGGTGCCAACAACACTATAAAGCCCTGCATTACCTGCTCCACAACAGGGGTGGTCTACATGCTGCAGTGCCCTTGCGGGCTGCAATATGTGGGCCGCACCAAGCGCCCATTACAGGTGCGCTTGAATGAGCATGTAACCAATATATTGTCTGGTTTCCCAAAACATTCGGTTTCCAAGCATTATTTGTTGCATCATAATAAAAATCCGTCTAAAACATTATTTTTAGGGATAGATAAATATAAACCACATTGGCGTGGCAGCTCCCTTGTTAGGGAGATCTCAAAATTAGAGATGGCCTGGATACACCGTTTGAAATTCTATGCCCCCTATGGACTCAACATAGACACAGATGTGAACGCTTTCATAGATAATTCCTGAGTTCTGATTTATATTTTATTATACTATATCACTATACAGATGGGAATATTTGTATGGATTATTTCTGAGTTTTGATTTATAATTTATTTTATTAGAAATATGTTGTAGTATGTGCATAAACTCAGTTGAAAAATATTTCTCCAGTAGGTTAATAGGGCCATCTTCCGCATGGCCCTATTAACCTACTGGAGAAATATTTTTCATATTTTTATATGTGTATGCCCCTCCCGTGAGGTTTTTGGTTGGTACCTTCTTTATAGAGGGTCGATAGAGGGTGTTTCTCTCTTTTTTCCCCTCAGTTAAAAGGAAATTAATTAGTACACATAGGTATACATTTTATATTTACATTAAATATTATTAATATGTAATTTTTGTGATTTTTTTCACTAATAGTATGGGAAGTGGTGTAGTATTGTAATTTCACATTACACTTTTCATTTTATTCTACATAAAATATTCACATATATTTTTTTTTTTTTATATTATATTCACTTGTTTAGAGAATATATTCACTTTATATTACTATTTTTATCACTTTTTATTATTATATGTGATTATTATTTTCACACTAATATGATATTCACTTATTTATATTTTATATAGTATGTATTCACTTCATATTTATTATATATGATTATTTTATTATTTAAAAGTCATATTGAGCACATACATTTATTTAACTATTTTTGTATGGTCTCATTGGTAATACATGGCCGTAGGTCATGTTCACCAACATTTGTTATAAATAAACACATTTAGGGATCTATTATGTAGTTAATATAATATTCACATTCACTATATTACTCGAGGGGTTAAATTTTCACTCTCTGGATCTTCATTACCTGTAAAGAGAGTAGGAGATTGAAACAGCCTGGTTCTTGGCTGTTTTGTATCTGGGAAAGATTTTGCTGCGGGGTTCATTTTGTGTCAGTTTATACACTATCCTTCATTTTTAAATCTATTTTTATGCTTACAATTATTTGTAGGCTTTATACTTTCTGCTTTGCAGTTTTTTAACTAAGGGCTCCGTTTTATTTAATGTGAAACTGGATAGCCTAGCTATAGTTGTGTCTAGTCCCATAGCCAATAAGTGCGGGGTTGCCCATAACCAAAATGGCGCTACTGGCCTCACTTCCGCATTTCAAAGCGAGGCTTGGGCTTTAAAAGGTGGTGCGTCACTGTGTTGCCCGGTCCCCATTGATAACGACATTTATGTTGAAACTAGTCTGGGAGGGCACGCAGAGACGCCACCACGCTACAGAACGGAGGACGGGCTTTCTTGTCTTAATGGGATCCCAATGAGTGCACGGAAGTAGGAATTATCCCCCTACTCCAATCGGGGGTGACTGTGGACCTGGAGAGGAACCAGCTGGGGATACCCTTACTAGTTTATCGTTTGGCTACCATCTATTTCGATATGGGAAAGTGACACCTCTTCAATATCCTAGTCGATCGAGAGTGAGGATCGGGAGAGCGAAAATATTAGGGATACCCACATCGTGCCTGGTGATTGGTCCAATGCAAAGCTGTTTATGCTTTGCCTTCTGGTAAGCACTTAGCGATTCAGGGTGACGGGCATTTCACTAACACCTGCATTTCCAAGTCACTGTGGTGCATCTTTAGAAAATAACGTCTGGATGTGTATAATGCGATTTCTAATGCAATTTTAATTTATCCAATGCCAGAGGACTTTTGAACTTGGGTCAGGTTTTTCACCATAAGAACTATTATATCGGACCAATTAGGGTCTTGTTTATGATCCTGTGTCATATCTAGATTTATATTTTGTCCGTGTATTCCATTTAGCTTGATAGCGATTTATGGTTTCAAATAGTTTTTTGCGCTGCTTCTTTGTATATTTGCCTTCTGATAAGCTCATAGTGATTCAGGGTGACAGGCATTTCACAAACACCTGTATTTCCAAGTCACTGTGGTGCATCTTTTTGAAAATAACGTCTGGATGTGCATAATGCGATTTTAATGTATCCATTGCAAGAGGACTTTTGAACTTGGGTCAGGTTCCATTGAACAATTTTTTTATCATAAGAACTATTATATCAGACCAATTAGGGTCTTGTTTATGATCCTGTGTCATATCTGGATTTATATTTTGTCTGTGTATTCCATTTAGCTTGATAGCGATTTATGGTTTCAAATTGTTTTTGGCGCTGCTCCTTTGTATATTATATATATATATATGTATATTTGTATGTTTCAGTTTTTTGTACTAATATTACATTTTGTCTCTAGAGAGTGGCTTCCCTGAGGAAGAATTTATTTATATGCAATTTTCGAAACGCGTTACTATTATTACATTTTGTCTCTAGAGAGTGGCTTCCCTGAGGAAGAATTTATTTATATGCAATTTTCGAAACGCGTTGGATTTTTCAGCTACCCATCGTCTAGAGTCATATCTCTTTGTCTCTTCATCGACCTGTAGTTTTAAATGGCTGCTCTTGTATGATCTACTATTCATGAAAATTCCATTTATATATAATAATTATATGTGAAATGTGTACAAATTGTTTTGTTTGAACTTTTTTTCTTTTTTTGTATCAATAAAATTTTTTTTTTTATATTTATGAATATTTCATTACATTGCCTTAAAAATCCCATTATTGGCGATAGTTTAATTTTACGAAAGGGTGCAGGTGCCTGCAGGCTGAAGACTGGAGTTCGGCGATACCGGACCCTCTAAGAGGAAGGTGTGGGGACTGATCACCAGAACTTGTTCAGCGGAAGCCAGGCAGGTAAGTATGGAAACTGCAACGCCAGGACCGGCAAGAGTCGGTAACGGGCTGGCAACGAGGTACATAAGCAGAAGGCAAGTTTGTGGTCAAGGACAGGCAGAGGTTGGCAACAGGCTGGCGGTGAGGTGCAGAATCAGGAAGCAGAGCCGTAGTAGAGAGTCCAAGCCGAGGTCAGTATAACAGTAGGTTGATAATAGGCAGGGGTGATCCAGGAGAATAGTCAAAGGAAGCCGGGTTTGTCAGGAGCAAGGTAACAGGTAGCAAGTAATCAGACACTCAGGGACACGCTGAAGACGATCCAGAACTGGCATCATGCAAAGACCATGTTTATATAAGGCGCCATGCGCCAGGATTGGTGGAAGTGAACGTATGTGCGCGAGTGTGCACACACGTTCGCATTGGTGTGCGAGTACGCGCACGCGTTCGCACTGGTGCGCGGGTGCGCACACACGTTCCGGAACTGGCTCGGTTCCGTTGGGGACACCGCGCATGGCCATTGGCATCGGCGGAATGGGGATTAGCCACTGCTGCACGAAGACGGGCATTGGTACTGTGAGTTCTCTGACATTGCCCCCTCCTTAAGGGCAGCCTCCGGATGCCTCTTTGAAGCGAACCCTGAGGGTGGGAGCGATGAAAGGCCCGTATAAGTCTCTGGGCATGGAGATTTGTTTCGGGCTCCCAGGAATTCTCTTCTGGGCCAAAGCCTCTCCATTTGATTAAATACTGGTTCTCCCCTGTCTGGGGGTGATAGGCTGAGGAAAAGCTGCGTTTGATGCCTAGTGCTTCACATAATGATTTCCAAAACTTAGATGTGAATTGCACTCCACGATCAGAAACGATGTCACTGGGGATTCCGTGGAGCCTAACAATTTCTTTAATAAATATTCTGGCAGTCTCGGTTGCTGACGGGTCCCTTTCATGGGGATAAAATGTGCCATTCTCGAAAAGCGGTCAACTACCACAAAGATGGATGAAAACCCCTCAGAGGGGGGAAGCTCGACAATAAAGTCCATTGCGATCTTATCCCATGGCCTTTCAGGGATAGGCAGTGGTCTCAATAGACCCCATGCTTTATTTTTACTGTTCTTATTCCTGAGGCAGGTCAGGCAAGAATTAACGTAGTTCCTGCAGTCCTTTGCAAGATTGGGCCACCAGAAGTGCCTTTGAACTAGGTCCATAGTCTTGTGACCCCCAAAGTGACCTGCCAGGGGATAGTCATGGCAGACCTGTAGGGTTGTGGTGCGCAGACCTTGAGGGACAAAAATCTTATTGCCTTGCCAGAAGAGCCCATCCTTCTCCTGGAGGTTTGTACCTGGGGGTAGCGGTGTTCTCAGGGATGCCTGACAGATTTGTGCCACAAAGCTAGATTGGGTCAGTAAGAAATTCCCAGCTTGCAGGATGGTATCTGGTGGGGATGGAACTTCAGCCTCCGTGAACATACGGGATAACGCATCGGGTTTGATGTTCTTAGACCCTGGACGGTAGGTGATATGAAAATTGAAATGAGAAAAGAAAAGAGCCCATCTAGCCTGTCTGGGTCTGAGGCGCCTGGCAGTCCTGAGGTATTCTAAGTTTTTATGATCTGTGAAGATCAATATCGGGTGTGCTGCTCCCTCCAGGAGGTACCGCCATTCTTCCAAGGCTGACTTTATCGCCAAGAGTTCTCGGTCCCCTACATCATAGTTTCTTTCCGACAAGCCCAACTTCTTGGAAAAGAAAGCCACAGGGTGCATTAAGGACTTGGGTCCTTGGCGTTGGGACAGGATGGCCCCCACAGCACTTTCCGATGCATCCACCACCAGGGTATAAGGCAAGGCAGGATCAGGATGTTTTAGCACTGGAGCGGAGGTGAATACCCCTTTTAATTTGTCAAATGCAGCTTGAGCTGCTGCGGTCCATTGGAAACGACTTTGCTTTCTTGTGAGCTGCGTGATGGGTGCTATGATACTGGAGAAGTTTTTGATAAACTTTCTGTAGAAATTGGAGAACCCAATAAAACGTTGCACTCCTTTTTTATCGTTTGGGGGTGGCCAGGACATAATGGCTGAGACCTTCTGAGGTTCCATTGCCACACCCCCAGTTGATATTACCAGGCCGAGAAAGTGAATAGTCTGGCGCTCAAACTCACACTTCTCGGCCTTTGCGTAAAGTCCGTTTTGTCTCAATCTGTAAAGAACTTGTTTCACATGGTTACGATGTGTTTCTAGGGAGGTTGAGAATATCAGAATGTCGTTCAAATAGACAATCACGAATAAGTCCAAAAAGTCTCTGAAAAGGTTGGAACGTGGCCGGTGCGTTACAGAGTTTAAATGGCATAACCAGATACTCAAAGTGGCCAAAACGTGTCCGGAAATCCCCCTTAATGATTCTGATTAAATTATAGGCATCTCGTAAATCCAGCTTTGTAAATATCTTTGCTGAACGAAGTCTCTGGAACAGTTCTGGGATCAGTGGGAGAGGGTAGCGTTTTTTAATTGTTATTTTATTCAAGTCCCTGTAGTCCACACATGGGCGGAGGGAGTGATCCTTCTTATCGACAAAGAATATTCCGGCACCAGCTGGAGAGGAGGAGTGTCGGTTGAACCCCTTTTTGAGGTTCTCGTCGATGTACTCCTTAAGGACCAGGAGTTCAGGTTCCGACAGAGGGAAGATCCTTCCGAAAGGAATTTCTGCCCCAGGCAATAGTTTTATTGGGCAATCATAAACTCGGTGGGGGGGGGAAGAGTGTCTGCCTTCTGCTTATCTGTCACGTACCTAGTGATGAGTCCGGATTGCAGAAGGAGACCTCTCTTGGGTCCCAGACTTGCGACCCGTGATAGAGGAGACAGGGGGCGCAGGAGTCAAAGGTAGCACGAGTGCCTGGCAGGATCAACAGCTGAAGGATGGATCAGGTGGTTCACTGGGAGCTGTGTCTTGATCAGCAGGCCTTGGCAGCAGGTGACAGGAACCAGCAGGCAGCAGGTGACAGGAACCAGCAGGCAGCAGGAGACAGGAACCAGCAGGCGGCAGGTGACAGGACCCAGCAGGCAGCAGGTGACAGGAACCAGCAGGCAGCAGGTGACAGGAATCAGCAGGCAGCAGGAGACAGGAGTTGATGGATCCCACAGGGACAGGCACACAGGATGGTCAGGCAAGCCGGGTCAGATCAGATGGTGGCTACAGGAACAGGTGCAGAAGGCAGAAGCGAAGTCGTGGAGCAAGCCAGGGTCGGTAACGGTGGATAACAGACACGGATGAGCCAGAGGGATAAGCAGGTGCAGAGTTGTGGACAAGCCGAAGGTCGGGGGCAGGCAGAGAGCAGAGAAGGTCGTGGAACAGGCTGGGTCAAACACACAGGGTCAGATTGGTTCAGAAGGTAAACACAGGAACGCTGTTTGTCAAGCCGCAAGAACTGAGGGGAGAGTCAGGTTTAAATAGTCCTCCTGGCGCCGGTAACCGTGCGCGCACACGCACGTACTCGCACACCCGCGCGCGCACTTGCACATCCGCGCGCACCGGAGGGTATTTACTATTACCAGCCGAGCTTTCCTTACATTGCCTCCCCCCCAAAGGGCAGCCTCCGGATGCCCAACTGGCCCAGTTTTTCGGGATGTGCTCTCTTGAAGGATTGAATCAGATGTTTGGCATGTAAGTTATCTTCAGGCTCCCACGAGTTCTCCTCAGAACTGTACCCCTTCCATTTGATGAGGTACTGCACCCGGTTGTTTCTCTTCCTGCAATCCATTATCGCCTCCACTTCCCCATTGACCATTATAGGAGCGGGGGGATCCGCAGCTCGTCCTGGGAAGGGGTTAGAGACAGCAGGTTTCAGGAGAGAAACGTGAAAAACGGGGTGTACCCGAAGTGCTTCTGGTAGTTCCAATTCATATGCCACCTCATTGATCTTTCGCTTGACTGAGAAAGGTCCCAAGAACCTGGGGCCCAGTTTCCTTGAGGGGCAAGCAAGCCGGAGATTGATTGTAGACAGCCAAACCTTGTCCCCGGGTTCCAGGATCAGTTCCCCCCGTCTCTTTTTGTCAAAGATCTCCTTGTTAAGTCCTTGTGCCCTGGTCATGGTTTCCTGCAACAGCTTGTTATTAACAGAAAAAAAATCCACGGGTTCAAGAACAGCAGGCACTGAGCATTCAGGAACAGAGTTAGGCAGGAATGATGGGTGGTAGCCATAGTTAGCAAAGAACGGAGTCTGCTTGATGGTAGAGTGAGTGGAGTTGTATGCAAATTCAGCCAATGGCAACAGAGAGAACCAGTCATTCTGGGAGAAGGATGAGAAACAGCGCAGGTACTGTTCGAGAGTCTGGTTCGTTCTCTCTGTTTGCCCATTTGTCTGAGGGTGGTATGCCGAAGACAAGGATAATTCAATGCCAAGGGAACTGCAGAGCGCTCTCCAAAACCGGGAGGGAAACTCCCCTATCAGAAATTATGTTGGCTGGCACTCCGTGAAGTCTGACGATTTCCTTGATGAAGGCTTGTGCAGTCTCTGGTGCTGAGTGTGTTCCTTTCATGGGTATGAAGTGTGCCATTTTGGATAGCCGATCCACAACTACGAAGATGGCCGTATGGCCTTCTGAGGAAGGAGGTTCAACAATGAAATCCATGGAAATTAATTTCCAAGGTCTCTCCGGAGCAGGCAGAGGTTTGAGCAAGCCCCAAGCCCTGGTCTTACTACTCTTGTTGCGAGTTCAGATGGTACAAGACTCCACGTATCTTTTGCAGTCCTTTGCAAGTTGTGGCCACCAGAATGTGCGTTGCACAAGGTCAAAGGTTTTGGAAACGCGCAGTGCCCAGCTAATACGTGGTCCTGGCAGAGCTCGAGTATGGTAATCCGAAGATTTTCTGGAACGAAGATCTTGCCGTTAGACCAGAACAGGCCATCCTTTGCTGACAATCCTGCCTCAGCAGGAGGAGGGTTTTTAATGGAGGCTTGCTTAATCCGACTTAGTAGGTCTTCTTGCAGTAGGAGGAAATTGTCTGCTGACAGGATGGTATCTGGTGAGGTAGGCATCTTAGGGTCGTTAAACATCCGGGACAAGGCATCGGGCTTGGTATTTTTAGAGCCTGGCCTGAAGGTGACGTGAAAGGCAAACCTGGAAAAGAACAGCGCCCACCTGGCCCAACCTTCTTGCAGCCTTCAGATATTTAAGGTTTTTATGGTCCGTATATATCAGAATCGGGTGGGCTGCTCCCTCCAGGAGGTACCGCCACTCCTCCAAAGCTGCCTTAATTGCCAATAATTCTTGGTCGCCCACATCATAATTCCATTCAGGAGAAGTTAATTTGCTAAAAAGAGAAACCAACGGGAAACAAGGGGGCCTTGGGGCCTTGTCGCTGGGAGAGAACCGCCCCGACAGCGGCTTCGGATGCATCGACTTCCAAAACGAACGGGAGAGCCGGGTCAGGGTGTTTCAGCACAGAAGCGGAGGTAAAGAGTCTCTTGAGTGAGTCAAAGGTGGTTTGGGCTTCGGGAGTCAACTGGAAACGAATCCCCTGTCTGGTTAGTTGTGTAATTGGGGAAATGATGGCCGAGAAGCCTTTGCTAAATTTCCGATAAAAGTTTGAAAAGCCCACAAACCGCTGAACTCCCTTTTTGTCCACAGGGGCAGGCCATTCAAGGATAGCGGAGATTTTCTGGGGGTCCATTTTGATGCCTTCAATTGAAATGATAAGTCCCAAAAACTGTATGCTTTGCTGTTCAAATTCGCATTTTCCGGGCTTTGCATACAGGCCATGTTGCCGAAGCCGCTCCAGCACACACTTGACGTGTTGGCGATGGCTGTCGAGGGAGGCAGAAAAAATCAGGATGTCATCTAGATAGATGATGACGAATAAGTCCAGGTAGTCTCGAAAAATGTCGTTTATGAAATGTTGGAAGGTGGTGGGGGCGTTGCACAGTCCGAATGGCATCACAAGATATTCGAAATGTCCGAATCGGGTACGAAAGGCGGTCTTCCATTCATCGACTTTCCTAATACGGACCAAGTTATAGGCCCTGTGGAGGTCTAGCTTGGTAAAAATGACTGCTGCCCCCAACCTCTGGAAAAGTTCAGGCACTAAATGAAGAGGGTAGCGGTTCTTTATGGTCACCTTGTTGAGCTCTCTATAGTCGACACACGGCCGAAGGGTATGGTCCTTCTTTTCCACAAAGAAAATGCCAGTTTCAGCAGGGGACGTAGAGGAGCGGATAAAGCCTTTTCTTAGGTTATCGTCTATGTACTCTTTGAGTGCTGTTAGCTCCAGCTCGGTTAGGGGAAAAATTCTTCCAAAGGGTACTTCGGCCCCAGGGAGAAGCTCAATGGGACAGTCGTAGACCCGATGAGGAGGAAGAGTATCTGCCCCTTTTTTTACTGAAAACGTCCATGAAGGCATGGTATACTTCGGGGACTAGTTGGCGAGCTTCGGCATCCAAGCACATTAAAGCGGCAGGCTGGGTGGAAGTCTTGGGAAGGCAGTGTTGGACGCAATAAGGAGACGGAAAGGTGATTTCTCTGGTGATCCAGTCAATGCAGGGATTGTGGGCACGAAGCCAAGGCATACCCAAAATAACTGGGAACAGGGGTGAAGAAATAATGTCTAGGCATAGGAGTTCTTGATGATGGTTGGATTTTCTGGCAGAGATAGGAATGGTTTCCTGGGTGACAGGACCGGAACGGATGGCAGAACCGTCGGCAAGGTGTATGAGCAGTCCTTGGGTCTTCGAGCGTAAGGGGATGCGTTGCTGCGAAGGCAGAGTCCATAAAGCAACTGCAGGCCCCCGAATCAACGATAGCGGGAAACTGGATGTTCTTTCCGGGGAGCTACAACAAAATGGAAAGGGCAAGGTGAGGAGAAGCATTGGTGACAGCAAGGATTTGATCAGCAGGAAGAGGATGCCACTTACGGATCTTGGCAGGACAGGATCTCACATAGTCCCCCGGCTCTCCGCAATACATGCACAAATTGTTCATGCGTCTTCGTTGGCGTTTTTCAGGCATGAGTGTGGGGTGTAGCATACCCAGCTGCATTGGCTCCGGCCTATCTGCGGTGGGCACAGGTTGAGCAGATGGCGTGGTATTGGAGAAGCTGGGTACTTTTGGCAACATCCAGGTGGGACGTGTCTGAGTTGTGGCCCTCTCGGACCGCCGTTCACGTAGACGCCTGTCGATCTGTATGGCCTGGTTAACAAGTTCCTCCAAGGTCTGAGGAACCCCTATTCGGGCAAGTTCATCCTTGAGAGGATCAGACAGACCCAACCGGAACTGGTAGCGGAGGGCAGCGTCGTTCCAGTTGGTGTCTGCACTCCACCTTCTGAACTCAGCGACATAGTCCTCTGTGGGCCTGCGCCCCTGTTGCAATGTATGGAGAGCGGCTTCTGCCGTTGCTGAGAGCTGCGGATCCTCATAGATTCGGGCCATCGCGTCGAGAAATGTGTTCAGGTTGGAAAGTTCAACAGCTTTCTGTTCAAAAAGGCGATGGGGCCCAGAGCTGTGGCTCATTCTGAAGTAGGGAGATCACGAAGCCTACTTTGGTGGCCTCCAGAGAGAATGTCTGTGGCTGAAGAGCAAAGTAGAGCTCACAGGCGTTGCGAAAAGTCCTGAATTTGCTTCGTTCACCGGAAAATCTCTCAGGTGTAGGCACTCGTGGTTCAGGGGGTAACATCACGACTGCTGGTGGAGTAGGCAGGTTAACAGAAGCGGATGAAGATTCCTGAGCAGTGGCAGATGGAGCGAGGGCTAAGACACGTTCCTCCAGATGGGAGTAGCCTTCTTGTAGACTCTTAACTGCTTGGGACAGGCCCGCCAAGTGCAAGCAAAGTTCATCCATGGGAGAGGCTCCCTGCCCGAACTCAGACATGGCTGCTTGATACTGTCACGTACCTAGTGACGAGTCCGGATTGCAGAAGGAGACCTCTCTTGCCTCCCAGACTCGTGACCCCTGATAGAGGAGACAGGGGGCGCAGGAGTCAAAGGTAGCACGATTGCCTGGCAGGATCAACAGCTGAAGGAGGGATCAGGTGGTTCACTGGGAGCTGTGTCTGAATCAGCAGGCCTTGGCAGCAGGTGACAGGAACCAGCAGGCAGCAGGTGACAGGAACCAGCAGGCGGCAGGAGACAGGAACCAGCAGGCGGCAGGTGACAGGACCCAGCAGGCAGCAGGTGACAGGAACCAGCAGGCAGCAGGTGACAGGAACCAGCAGGCAGCAGGTGACAGGAACCAGCAGGCAGCAGGAGACAGGAGCTGATGGATTCCACAGGGACAGGCACACAGAATGGTCAGGCAAGCTTGGTCAGATCAGATGGTGGCTACAGGAACAGGTGCAGAAGCGAAGTTGTGAAGCAAGCCGGGGTCGGTAACGGTGGATCACAGACACGAATGAGCCAGAGGTTGGGGGCAGGCAGAGAGCAGAGGAGGTCATGGAACAGGCCGGGTCAAACACACAGGGTCAGATTGGTTCAGAAGGTAAACACAGGAATGCTGTAGGTCAAGCAGCAAGAACTGAGGGGAGAGACAGGTTTAAATAGCCCGCCTGGCGCCGGTAACCGTGCACGCACCCGCACCAGCACGCACTCGCACACCCGCGCGCGCCCGCGCGCACCGGATGGGAACTACTATTACCAGCCGAGCTTTCCTTACATTATCAAATACATCCAGGAAGCTATGGTACACGGATGGGACCAGTTTTTTGGATTCAGATGCCGATTTTAAGCAGCCGATGACTGGGGCCATGTGGTGGAAGGCCTTGAGGCAGTTCTGGAGGCAGTAGGTGGACCGGAAGACCACCTCACCGGTAACCCAATTAACTTGAGGGTTATGGGCTTGTAGCCATGGCATCCCCAAAATGATTGGAAATAGTGGTGAGGAGATGACGTCCAGGCAGAGTAGCTCCTGGTGGTCAGGTAGTATGTTGGCGGATAGTGATTGTGTCTCATGAGTAATAGGCCCGGATTTGATGTTTGACCCATCTGCTAGCCGTATGGAGAGTTGTTGCTGTTTGGGTGTTAATGGAATGTTGTGTTGCAGGACAAAGGCATGGTCAACGAAGCAGCTGCAGGCGCCAGAATCAATTATAGCCGGGACCCAGAGTGTTCCTTCTGGAAGCTGTAGAGAGACAGGGACGGCAATGTGAGCGGATTTAGTTAAAATCAATGCACAAGGTTCACGAGACAAAGAGTTAAACTTACGGGTCTTATTTGGGCACATATTTGCATAGTGGCCGGCTTCCCCACAATAGAGGCAGAGGTTGTTCTGGCGCCGCCTCTGCTTTTCTTCTGGTGACAGTGGTGAACGGAGCAGGCCTATCTGCATTGGCTCCGGAGCCTCAGGGGTGGCAGCAGGTACATGGGAGACAGGAATAGGAGGATTGCTAGGAACTTTAGGCAACATCCATGTGGGACGCATTAGGCTGGTTCTCTCAGACCTCCGCTCTCTTGTGTCCCGTACACACGGTCGGAAATTCAGACGGAAAATGTCCGATCGGACCATGTTGTTGGAAAATCCGACCGTGTGTGGACTCCATCTGACTTTTTCCGCGATCCTGCTCTCAAATTTTCCGACACCAAAATCTGATCGGACTTTTTCCGATCATGTGTAGAGAATTCCGCCGGACAAAGTGCCACGCATGCTCAGATCAAATTAGGGGACCAAACCTATTGGCTACTAGCCTCTACGTAGTTCCATCGTACGCAACGAACAACTTTGTCCGACAGTGTGGTCGACGGATTTTGTGTTCGGAATTTCCGACCGCGTGTACGGGGCATTAGACGGCGGTCTATCTGAATGGACAACTGGATCAGGTCCTCCAAGAAACCTAAGGATTCCAACACGGGCCAACTCATCTTTCAGCGCCTCAGAGAGGCCAATGCGGAACTGATAGTGGAGGGCGGCATCGTTCCATAATGTATCAGAACTCCACCGCCTAAAGTCTGTTACATAGTCCTCCACTGGCCGACGACCCTTCTGGAGGGCATGGGGACTGGCCTCCGCGGTTGTGGCACGCTGAGGGTCGTCATACAGTTTGGCCATTTCATTCAGAAAAGAGTCCATAGTATCCAACAGGGGGCTGGCTTGTTCCAATAAGCGGTGAGCCCAAGTTTGGGGTTCCCCTTGGAGTAGCGAAACAAGGAACCCCACCTTAGTGCTCTCCAAAGAGAAGGTACGGGTTGTAGCAGGGAGTATAGCTGGCAGGCATTCTTGAAGGCACGGAACTTGCTACGATCCCCTAAAAACCGCTCTGGAGTGGGTACTCGAGGCTCTGGGGGTGGCACCACTACTGTGGGTGCTGATGCTGAGGCTGCTGGGTCGGAGGTCCGGGATGCTATGGTTGCCTGATGAGCTGCAGGGCTTGGGGACAAGGAATCCACTCTTTGTTCAAGTTGATGATAGCCATCTTGCAGGCCCTGAACTGCCTGGGTAGGAGCCGACATCTGCTGACACAGAGCTTTCAAAGGTGAGGCCCCCCTTTCGGACTCCATTTTGGCTGGATCGTACTGTCATGTACCTTACAGCGGAGCCCAAAATGCTAAGGGGTGGCCTCGTGCATGGTTCTGGTCCCAACACCCCTGGTAGTGAGGACAGGGAGTGCTGGGCAACAAAAGGGTGCAGGTGCCTGCATGCTGAAGACTGGAGTTCAGAGATACCGGACCCTCTAGGAGGAAGGTGTGGGGACTGATCACCAGAACTTGTTCAGCGGAAGCCGGGCAGGTAAGTATGGAAACTGCAACGTCAGGACAGGCAAGAGTCGGCAAATGGCTGGCAACGAGGTACATAAGCAGAAGGCAAGTTCGTGGTCAAGGACAGGCAGAGGTTGGCAACAGGCTGGCGGTGAGGTGCAGAACCAGGAAGCAGAGCCGTAGTAGAGAGTCCAAGTCGAGGTCAGTATAACAGTAGGTTGATAATAGGCAGGGGTGATCCAGGAGAATAGTCAAAGGAAGCCGGGTTTGTCAGGAGCAAGGTAACAGGTAGCAAGTAATCAGACACTCAGGGACACGCTGAAGACGATCCAGAACTGGCATCATGCAAAGACCATGTTTATATAGGGCACCATATGCCAGGATTGGTGGAAGTGAATGTACCTGCGCGAGTGCGCACACACGTTCGCATTGGTGTGCGAGTACGCGCACATGTTCGCACTGGTGCGCGGGTGCGCACGCACGTTCCAGAACTCGCTCGGTTACGTTGGGGAGACCGCGCATGGCCATTGGCATCGGCGGAATGGGGATTAGCCACTGCTGCACGAAGACGGGCATTGGTACTGTGAGTTCTCTGACATTGCCCCCTCCTTAAGGGCAGCCTCCGGATGCCTCTTTGAAGCGAACCCTGAGGGTGGGAGCGATGAAAGGCCCGTATAAGTCTCTGGGCATGGAGATTTGTTTCGGGCTCCCAGGAATTCTCTTCTGGGCCAAAGCCTCTCCATTTGATTAAATACTGGTTCTCCCCCTGTCGTTTCCTATGATCCAGAATAGCCTCAATCTCAAATTCTTCTTCCCCATCCACCAATATAGCTTCCGGAGGTCCTACCTCACGATCCGGAAAGGAATTTGGCACATCAGGCTTAAAGTGGTGGGACACCCTGAAAATAAAAACTTGGGAGAAAGTTAGTAACAATTAAAAAAAATAAATAAAAAAAAATTTTTTTTTTTTTACTTACCAGAAATGGCTGTTGCTAGGCAGATCGTCCTAATCTGCCTCCTCCAGCGCCGCGGTGATATTCTCTTCTTCCGTCTTCAGGTGAATGGGGCGCGATGTGTTGTGGGAACTGTGTCCCACAACACACCGCATTCCCCATTCACAAATACGACTCGCGCATGCACAGTTGGCCGCGCCCCGACTCGCGCATGCGCAGTAGGCCGCGCGCCGACTCGCGCATGCGCAGTAGGAAACGAGAAGCCGTTTCCCTTACTCAGGATGGCGGCGCTGGATCCAAATATCTGAGGGACATCTCGGCCTCCACCAACGACATCGCGGGCGCCCTGGGAGGGTAAGTGTACTTTTTAAAAGTCAGCAGCGACTTTTTTTTTAGCTGCTGACTTTAAAAAAATTTTTTTTTTAGGTGAAACCCCGCTTTAAGTAGTGAAACATGGAATACTGGGTGTATCCTGAATGAGTCGGGGAGTTCAAGTTCATAGGCTACTGAATTGATCTTTTTCTTGACAGGGAAGGGCCCCAAGTATCTGGGTCCCAATTTTTTGGAAGGGCATGCCAGTTTTAGGTTTGTAGTTGAAAGCCATACACGGTCACCAACCTTTAAGTCCATTTCCCCCCTTCTTCTCTTGTCGAATAATTTTTATTATCTTCCTGTGCCTTAAAGATGGTTTCCCTAAGCACCGGATTGCTGGTGACAAAGAAATTCAATCTATCCTGGACAGCTGGTACAGGAGAGTCTGGTACAATCGTTGGCAAAAAGGAGGGATGGAATCCGTAATTGGAGAAGAATGGTGACTGGTTCATGGCAGAGTGAGTAGAATTGTTGAATGCGAATTCTGCCAAAGGCAGTAACGAGGCCCAATCTTCCTGAGAAAAAGAGAAGCAGCGTAGGTACTGTTCCAATGTTTTATTTGTACGTTCAGTCTGCCCGTTGGTCTGGGGGTGATAGGCTGAGGAAAAGCTGCGTTTGATGCCTAGTGCTTCACATAATGATTTCCAAAACTTAGATGTGAATTGCACTCCACGATCAGAAACGATGTCACTGGGGATTCCGTGGAGCCTAACAATTTCTTTAATAAATATCCTGGCAGTCTCGGTTGCTGACGGGGTCCCTTTCATGGGGATAAAATGTGCCATTCTAGAAAAGCGGTCAACTACCACAAAGATGGATGAAAACCCCTCAGAGGGGGGAAGCTCGACAATAAACTTCATTGCAATCTTATCCCATGGCCTTTCAGGGATAGGCAGTGGTCTCCATAGACCCCATGCTTTATTTTTACTGTTCTTATTACTGAGGCAGGTCAGGCAAGAATTAACGTAGTTCCTGCAGTCCTTTGCAAGATTGGGCCACCAGAAGTGCCTTTGAACTAGGTCCATAGTCTTGTGACCCCCAAAGTGACCTGCCAGGGGATAGTCATGGCAGACCTGTAGGGTTGTGGTGCGCAGACCTTGAGGGACAAAAACCTTATTGCCTTGCCAGAAGAGCCCATCCTTCTCCTGGAGGTTTGTACCTGGGGGTAGCGGTGTTCTCAGGGATGCCTGATGGATTTGTGCCACAAAGCTAGATTGGGTCAGTAAGATTCCCAGCTTGCAGGATGGTATCTGGTGGGGATGGAACTTCAGCCTCCATGAACATACGGGATAACGCATCGGGTTTGATGTTCTTAGACCCTGGACGGTAGGTGATATGAAAATTGAAACGAGAAAAGAAAAGAGCCCATCTAGCCTGTCTGGGTCTGAGGCGTCTGGCAGTCCTGAGGTATTCTAAGTTTTTATGATCTGTGAAGATCAATATCGGGTGTGCTGCTCCCTCCAGGAGGTACCGCCATTTTTCCAAGGCCGACTTTATTGCCAAGAGTTCTCGGTCCCCTACATCATAGTTTCTTTCCGACAAGCCCAACTTCTTGGAAAAGAAAGCCACAGGGTGCATTAAGGACTTGGGTCCTTGGCGTTGGGAGAGGATGGCCCCCACAGCACTTTCCGATGCATCCACCACCAGGGTATAAGGCAAGGCAGGATCAGGATGTTTTAGCACTGGAGCGGAGGTGAATACTCCTTTTAATTTGTCAAATGCAGCTTGAGCTGCTGCGGTCCATTGGAAACGACTTTGCTTTCTTGTGAGCTGCGTGATGGGTGCTATGATACTGGAGAAGTTTTTGATAAACTTTCTGTAGAAATTGGAGAACCCAATAAAACGTTGCACTCCTTTTTTATCGTTTGGGGGTGGCCAGGACATAATGGCTGAGACCTTCTGAGGGTCCATTGCCACACCCCCAGTTGATATTACCAGGCCGAGAAAGTGAATAGTCTGGCGCTCAAACTCACACTTCTCGGCCTTCGCGTAAAGTCCGTTTTGTCTCAATCTGTAAAGAACTTGTTTCACATGGTTACAATGTGTTTCTAGGGAGGTTGAGAATATCAGAATGTCGTCCAAATAGACAATCACAAATAAGTCCAAAAAGTCTCTGAAAATGTTGTTTACAAAATGTTGGAACATGGCCGGTGCGTTACAGAGTCCAAATGGCATAACCAGATACTCAAAGTGGCCAAAACGTGTCCGGAAATCCCCCTTACGGATTCTGATTATATTATAGGCATCTCGTAAATCCAGCTTTGTAAATATCTTTGCTGAACGAAGTCTCTGGAACAGTTCTGGGATCAGTGGGAGAGGGTAGCGGTTTTTAATTGTTATTTTACTCAAGTCCCTGTAGTCCACACATGGGCGGAGGGAGTGATCCTTCTTCTCGACAAAGAATATTCCGGCACCAGCTGGAGAGGAGGAGTGTCGGTTGAACCCCTTTTTGAGGTTCTCGTTGATGTACTCCTTGAGGACCAGGAGTTCAGGTTCCGACAGAGGGAAGATCCTTCCGAAAGGAATTTCTGCCCGGGTAATAGTTTGATTGGGCAATCTAAACCCGGTGGGGGGGAAGAGTGTCCGCCTTCTGCTTATCTGTCGACGTGTCCGGATTCAAATTCGCATTTTTCGGGCTTCGCATATAGGCCATGTTGCCGAAGCTGCTCCAGCACACACTTGACGTGTTGGCGATGGCTGTCGATGGAGGCAGAAAAAATCAGGATGTCATCTAGATAGATGATGACGAATACGTCCAGGTAGTCTCAAAAAATGTAGTTTATGAAATGTTGGAAGGTGGCGGTGGCGTTGCACAGTCCGAATGGCATCACAAGATATTCAAAATGTCCGAATCGGGTATGAAAGGCGGTCTTCCATTCATCGCCTTTCCTAATACGAACCAAGTTATAGGCCCCGCGGAGGTCTAGCTTGGTAAAAACGACTGCTGCCCCCAACCTCTGGAAAAGTTCAGGCACTAAAGGAAGAGGGTAGCGGTTCCTTATGGTCACCTTGTTGAGCTCTCCATAGTCGACACACGGCCGAAGGGCATGGTCCTTCTTTTCCACGAAGAAAATGCCAGCTCCAGCAGGGGATGTAGAGGAGCGGATAAAGCCTTTTCTGAGGTTATCATCTATGTACTCTTTGAGTGGTGTTAGCTCCAGCTCGGTTAGGGGAAAAATTCTTCCAAAGGGTACTTCGGCCCCAGGGAGAAGCTCAATGGGACAGTCGTAGACCCAATGAGGAGGAAGAGTCTCTGCCCCTTTTTTACTGAAAATGTCCATGAAGGCATGGTATACTTTGGGGACTAGTTGGCGAGCTTCGGCATCCAAGCACATTAAAGCGGCAGGCTGGGTGGAAGTCTTGGGAAGGCAGTGTTGGGCGCAATAAGGAGACGGAAAGGAGATTTCTCTGGTGATCCAGTCAATGCAGGGATTGTGGGCACGGAGCCAAGGCATACCCAAAATAACTGGGAACAGGGGTGAAGAAATAATGTCTAGGCATAGGAGTTCTTGATGGTTGGATATGCTGGCAGAGATAGGAATGGTTTCCTGGGTGACAGGACCGGAACGGATGGCAGAACCATCGGCAAGGTGTATGAGCAGTCTTTGGGTCTTTGAGCGTAAGGGGATGTGATGCGTTGCTGCGAAGGCAGAGTCCATAAAGCAACTGCAGTCCCCCGAATCAACGATAGCGGGAACCTGGATGTTCTTTCCGGGGAGCTGCAACAAAATGGAAAGGGCAAGGTGAGGAGAAGCATTGGTGACAGCAAGGATTTGATCAGCAGGAAGAGGATGCCACTTACGGATCTTGGCAGGACAGGATCTCACATAGTGCCCCGGCTCTCCGCAATACATGCACAAATTGTTCATGCGTCTTCGTTGGCGTTCTTCAGGCGTGAGTGTGGGGCGTAGCATACCCAGCTGCATTGGCTCCGGCCTATCTGCAGTGGGCACAGGTTGAGCAGATGGTGTGGTATTGGAGAAGCTGGGTACTTTTGGCAACATCCAGGTGGGACGTGTCTGAGTTGTGGCCCTCTCGGACCGCCGTTCACATAGACGCCTGTCGATCTGTATGGCCTGGTTAACAAGTTCCTCCAAGGTCTGAGGAACCCCTATTTGGGCAAGTTCATCCTTGAGAGGATCAGACAGACCCAACCGGAACTGGTAGCGGAGGGCAGCGTCGTTCCAGTTGGTGTCTGCACTCCACCTTCTGAACTCAGCGACATAGTCCTCTGCGGGCCTGCACCCCTGTTGCAATGTATGGAGAGCGGCTTCTGCCATTGCTGAGAGCTGCGGATCCTCATAGATTCGGGCCATCGCGTCGAGAAATGTGTTCAGGTTGGAAAGTTCAACAGCTTTCTGCTCAAGAAGGCGATGGGCCCAGAGCTGTGGCTCATTCTAAAGAAGGGCGATCACAAAGCCTACTTTGTTGGCCTCTAGAGAGAATGTCCGTGGCTGGAGAGCAAAGTAGCGCTCACAGGCATTGCGAAAAGTCCTGAATTTGCTTCGTTCACTGGAAAAATCTCTCAGGTGTAGGCACTCGTAGTTCAGGGGGTAACATCACGACTGCTGGTGGAGCAGGCAGGTTAACAGAAGCGGATGGAGATCCCTGAGCAGTGGCAGACGGAGCGAGGGCTAAGACACGTTCCTCCAGACGGGAGTAGCCTTCTTGTAGACTCTTAACTGCTTGGGACAGGCCCGCCAAGTGCAAGCAAAGTTCATCCATGGGAGAGGCTCCCTGCCCGGACTCAGACATGGCTGTTTGATAGCAGAAGGAGACCTCTCTTGCATCCCAGACTCGCGACCCCTGATAGAGGAGACAGGGGGCGCAGGAGTCAAAGGTAGCACGAGTGCCTGGCAGGATCAACAGCTGAAGGAGGGATCAGGTGGTTCACTGGGAGCTGTGTCTGGATCAGCAGGCCTTGGCAGCAGGTGACAGGAACCAGCAGGCAGCAGGTGACAGGAACCAGCAGGCGGCAGGAGACAGGAACCAGCAGGCGGCAGGTGACAAGACCCAGCAGGCAGCAGGTGACAGGAACCAGCAGGCAGCAGGTGACAGGAACCAGCAGGCAGCAGGAGACAGGAGCTGATGGATCCCACAGGGACAGGCACACAGGATGGTCAGGCAAGCCGGGTCAGATCAGATGGTGGCTACAGGAACAGGTGCCCAAGGCAGAAGCGAAGTCGTGGAGCAAGCCGGGGTCAGTAACGGTGGATCACAGACACGGATGAGCCAGAGGTCGGGGGCAGGCAGAGAGCAGAGAAGGTCGTGGAACAGGCCGGGTCAAACACACAGGGTCAGATTGGTTCAGAAGGTAAACACGGGAACGCTGTAAGTCAAGCAGCAAGAACTGAGGGGAGAGACAGGTTTAAATAGCCCGCCTGGCGCCGGTAACCGTGCGCGCACCCGCACCAGCGCGCACTCGCACGCCCGCGCGCATCGGAGGGGAACTACTATTATCAGCCGAGCTTTCCTTACATTATCAAATACATCCAGGAAGCTATGGTACACGGATGGGACCAGTTTTTTGGATTCAGATGCTGATTTTAAGCCTCTCTATCTGTCATAAAGCCCTGTTGTTGTCATCTAAGGCAGCCAGGCATTTACAGGAGCTAGCGTGTGTGTCTGCTGTGTTAGTACAGCACACATAAAACCACCTCAGCCTCTCTATCTGCTGTAAGGCCCAGTTGTTGTCATCTAAGTCAGCCTCTATCTGCCGTAAGGCCCTGTCGTTGTCATCTAAGGCAGCCAGGCATCTCCAGGAGCTAGCGTGTGTGTGTCTGCTGTGTTAGTACAGCACACATTAAACCACCTCAGCCTCTCTATCTGCCATAAGGCCCAGTTGTTGTCATCTAAGGCAGCCTCTATCTGCCGTAAGGCCCAGTTGTTGTCATCTAAGGCAGCCTCTATCTGCCGTAAGGCCCAGTTGTTGTCATCTAAGGCAGCCAGGCATTTACAGGAGCTAGCGTGTGTGTCTGCTGTGTTAGTACAGCACACA
>CM053032.1:90568926-90593762 GCA_028564925.1 Lithobates sylvaticus
TATTTATCTGGAGCCCATCCAAACCAACAGGCAGACTTTGTACTGACTCAGGGATGGGCTGGGGGTCCCAAATGTTACTTAGTTATTATTATTAAGTGGCAAATATTGCCCCACTTGCTCTTTTGTGGGCTTGACTTGAAGTTTCCTCTTGATATGGTGGACTTCTATCCTATCCACATTTCTAATATATCATGGCTTCCGTCCCACCCCACCTGAGACTGAAATCTCCCCCCCGAGGCCAAGAAGATTGCACTCAGTTTAGCTGGGGGCACTCAAATGGCTTTGTAGATATACAGTACATTTGCTTCTTTCATTCCTGAGACCTCTGACTTTTTCCCAACTTCAAACATCCCAAAACAGGACGACGTCAGCTTGTGATGAAACGGGAGGAGTGACGTGCTGACTTCACCACGTTCCTAAGATCTCGGAAAGGACGGGTGGTTCAAATGCTTTTTATTCTACTCCTTGTGTAAGTGCAATACCTTTATGAATTAAAGGTGTGTTTGGTTTTACTATGGCAAGGTTTTTCTTTTGGGTCACTCTGGCTGCTGTGATATTTATGCATACTGATTACGGAGTCCATTCCTGGTTCATATGAGAATACTGTGACCATTGCCTGGCCTTATTTGGTTGGATGGGGTTGTCTGTGAGCTGACATCTGATTCACTCTCTGGATAAAGACCCTGGCTGGGTATTAGCCACAAGCTTTCCAAAGCTTGCCATCTGGTAAGCACACAATCTATGTGGTGGAGGTGCACGTTATTTTCATGGTGTATGGGATTCATACCCCAATGTCACTGGGATTTGAAGGGACCTATCCACATTCATTATTTCTTTTGGATTGATTATATGGACATTTTTTGTTTTAATCCCATAACACTCATCAAGCATACTTTTCTCATTATGCCCATCTGAACTATTATGTCTGCTGTCTGCTTAAAGCCCCTTGATTCAAATTCACTTATTTTGAAAATAGGTGCAGGTCAGACCCCCACTCTTCCATTCATACTTCCCTTAATGATTCTAATATGAAAACTACCACTCTCTATTAAAATGAAATGGGCTGAAGTAATAGGCATTGTTGTAACAAAAGAGAATCATGAGGTAATTTGGTCAGTAACAGTGGAAAGTTAAAAATATATACTTGCACTTGATAATTCTGTGTTCTTTTTATGCTGGTATTTTAAGCTGGCATGCTTGTACAAATCTATACCATCTGTTCCACTTAACGGTTGGACCCAGTTCACATATATGATGGAAATGGCCCAAACTGAAACAAATCTGGATTTGGGTATTTACCTTGATTAATACTATATTGTCCTGCAACCTTCCTAAAGACCTCATGTGAAGCCTTGTTACATAAACCCATGAAACCAGACATCGGCAAATCTAAATCTCTCAAATCTTTATGAAAACTGTTCTTAGGTTTGATGAAGTCAAATGTAGAGTCACATGTACCATGGTGTATGAGAAAATTAATGGCGTGACTAAACCATTTTGATAATAGATTTTAAAAAATCTGGCAACCCTGGGTGTCCTATTGCAGCCTCCAGTGTTTTGACGCCCTTCCTGTGGTTTCCTAAACTGATTTCCATATAACAGAAGGATGACAAATGCGCTCATGCAGCTGGACTTTCAATTCTTCCCTCTTTCTGTTTCTTTCTTTAACCTGTTCTCTTTCCATTTATCCCTTGAACCACACCCTATTTTGCACTCTCTCTTTCTACTTCCAATCTCATCTCCCTTTTGGGTGGGTTTACCTGTGATACCAACCTTACCTATGTACTGAAAAGCACACTGGCTGTAAAAAGTAGGTAGGTATAATTTAAAGATAGAAAGGTAAGAGCAGTGAAAACCCTGTGCTACGGTGTGTATTTCCTTGTAGCTGCCTGCACTATAATTACTCTGTATGAGATAATCTCAATGCTAACACCACTAAGTATGTGCAATGCTATTTCAACATATACACTACAGTGCTCAATAAATGAAACAATAAAAAATAAATCACATTAAAAAGTGCAATAAATCTCATTAAAGTGCTAAAAAAAGTGTACTTATACTTCCAATCATAAAACAAAGTTCATGTGCTTAGTAAGAGCTTCAGTGCTTCAATAATTCATTAATTCCTGATTTGCAGTGCTGTGTGCTGCAACCAAGTACTTATACATCCATTCACAAATAAAGTTCATGTGTTGTAAAAAGTGCTCAGTGTTTCAACAATTCATAATGCTGTGCTTCAAGGTGCAACCTCTCCCTGCTCCCCTCCTCTGTGTCCCTACTCCCTACTTACCAGAACGGTAAGTTATCAGTGCCTGTTTTAACATAATCAAACAGCTTCTCCTTTAGCTATCTCTATATGTCCTTGTGTAAATGGGAAACCTCCTTTACCAGCAGTTCTCTGTCATCACTCCATCATATGCATGCATAGAGAGTGAAATAGAAGCCATATAACATCATATAGTGTGACCTCATTTATTATATTTTTTTTAAATCATACAGTATACTGCTCACATTATAAAAAGGCTCACATCACATGAGCTACCTGCGCATTATCCCATACAGGGTAATCAGTGTAGGCAGCTACAAGGAAATACACACCATAGCACGGGGTTTTCACTGCTCTTAATATCCTTACAGTATCTTCTGATCTGGTTGTACACTGCAGCTACAGACATCTTTGATTATATAAAAGGTATAAAAATAAAAGTGGGGAAAGTGTTTGATAAAAAATAACACAGAGAAAGAGTGTAATATAGAGTGAATTTTTATAAAGCTGAAACATGCTATGCCGCGTACACATGACCGTTTTTTCCGTCGGAATAAACTCTGATGGTTTTTCTGACTGAGTTCTGACGGAGTTCCGACAGAGTTCCGATCAAGCGGTCTTGCCCACAGACGATCACACCAAAGTCCGAGAACGTGCTGATGTACAACACATACGACGGGACAAGAAAAAGGAAGTTCAATAGCCAGTAGCCAATAGCTGCCATCTTGTACTTTCTTCAGAGCATGCGTAGTTTTTTGTCTGTCGGAACAGCATACAGACGAGCAGTTTTCCTGATAGGAATTGATTCCGTCAGAAATATTTAAAACATGTTCTATTTCTAGGTCCGTCTGAATTTTCGAAAAAAAAAAAGTCAGATGAGGTGCACACACGATCGGAATATCCGATGAAAAGATTCCGTCTGACTTTTTCTGCCGGAAAGTCCGACCGTAAGTTTTTTGTGGGATATATCCACATTGAAGATGTATGTACCGGATCAAATTATGCCACTTGGATTAAGGTGGGATGTAAATCCCAATGATGGTCTGTATGACAAAGAATTAATGGATGATTGGTATACATTTTTTAATAGTTGTGAATTAGAATTAATGAAAGTCATGATTAAAAGGAGACAATATAAACTCTAGGGAATAGAAAGTAAAATCTTGGAGATAAAGGAGCAATTATTGCCATTTGTGGATACTGCTGAATATAAGGACAGTTCTGTAACCTTAAAAGAATTTATCAGTAAATATGATTCAGATATAAAAACAAAACACCAAAAAGTACCATAGAGATGTGAACTATAAGAACCAGCAGATCTATAAATGGCAAGATGGAATTGAAGGTGATAATGATGACATGAAATAGTATCATTAATAGATTTAAGAGAATCATCAGTGGATACAGAGGAGGAAGTTGGGAGGAAAGAGGAGTGGACCACAGTTACACATAAAACACGCAACCATAGTGGTAAAGAGAAAAACAATGTACAGTATAGAGTGGAGAAAAATAACCAACAAAATGAAGGAAGAAGGGATTACACAGCACCGAATAGACCACCATATACAGGTCCTTCTCAAAAAATTAGCATATTGTGATAAAGTTCATTATTTTCTGTAATGTACTGATAAACATTAGACTTTCATATATTTTAGATTCATTACACACAACTGAAGTAGTTCAAGCCTTTTCTTGTTTTAATATTGATGATTTTGGCATACAGCTCATGAAAACCCAAAATTCCTATCTCAAAAAATTAGCATATTTCATCCGACCAATAAAAGAAAAAGGTTTTTAATACAAAAAAAGTCAACCTTCAAATAATTATGTTCAGTTATGCACTCAATACTTGGTCGGGAATCCTTTTGCAGAAATGACTGCTTCAATGCGGCGTGGCATGGAGGCAATCAGCCTGTGGCACTGCTGAGGTGTTATGGAGGCCCAGGATGCTTCGATATCGGCCTTAAGCTCATCCAGAGTGTTGGGTCTTGCGTCTCTCAACTTTCTCTTCCCAATATCCCACAGATTCTCTATGGGGTTCAGGTCAGGAGAGTTGGCAGGCCAATTGAGCACAGTAATACCATGGTCAGTAAACCATTTACCAGTGGTTTTGACACTGTGAGCAGGTGCCAGGTCGTGCTAAAAAATGAAATCTTCATCTCCTTAAAGCTTTTCAGCAGATGGAAGCATGAAGTGCTCCAAAATCTCCTGATAGCTAGCTGCATTGACCCTGCCCTTGATAAAACACAGTGGACCAACACCAGCAGCTGACATGGCACCCAGACCATCACTGACTGTGGGTACTTGACACTGGACTTCAGGCATTTTGGCATTTCCCTCTCCCCAGTCTTCCTCCAGACTCTGGCACCTTGATTTCCGAATGACATGCAAAATTAGCTTTCATCCGAAAAAAGTACTTTGGACCACTGAGCAACAGTCCAGTGCTGCTTCTCTGTAGCCCAGGTCAGGCGCTTCTGCCGCTGTTTCTGGTTCAAAAGTGGCTTGACCTGGGGAATGCGGCACCTGTAGCCCATTTCCTGCACACGCCTGTTCACGGTGGCTCTGGATGTTTCTACTCCAGACTCAGTCCACTGCTTCCGCAGGTCCTCCAAGGTCTGGAATCGGTCCTTCTCCACAATCTTCCTCAGGGTCCGGTCACCTCTTCTCGTTGTGCAGCGTTTTCTGCCACACTTTTTCCTTCCCACAGACTTCCCACTGAGGTGCCTTGATACAGCACTCTGGGAACAGCCTATTCGTTCAGAAATTTCTTTCTGTGTCTTACCCTCTTGCTTGAGGGTGTCAATGATGGCCTTCTGGACAGCAGTCAGGTCGGCAGTCTTACCCATGATTGCGGTTTTGAGTAATGAACCAGGCTGGGAGTTTTTAAAAGCCTCCGGAATCTTTTGCAGGTGTTTAGAGTTAATTAGTTGATTCAGATGATTAGGTTAATAGCTCGTTTAGAGAACCTTTTCATGATATGCTAATTTTTTGAGATAGGAATTTTGGGTTTTCATGAGCTGTATGCCAAAATCATCAATATTAAAACAAGAAAAGGCTTGAACTACTTCAGTTGTGTGTAATGAATCTAAAATATATGAAAGTCTAATGTTTATCAGTACATTACAGAAAATAATGAACTTTATTACAATATGCTAATTTTTTGAGAAGGACCTGTACACCTATAAATAATATAAGGGATTATCACAGACCTTACCAGGGACAACATACACCTAAAATAACCCAATACCCCCAATAGGTACTAGGTAGTAGGGGGTATATTACAGCAGATATGCACCACTGAGGGACTACCGATCACCAGAGAGGACCCTAAGGAGAAATGGAAGGAGAATCTATTTCTCACAAGGATTATAAGGGAACCCCCCCCCCCCCCCCCGAATGGGCAGAATCAACTCCATATAGATATCAGGGATCACCTGGACCACAAGGGGGGTATGGTCACCACAGACCCAGGGGACAGGAGGCACAAAACCTCACAAGAAGAGTAGAGGAATATGGACCATCCAGAAATCAAACATGGGACAGAGGAAAAAGGGAGCAGCAATACTATACATGGGAGAGAGTAGGAAGGAATCAGTACTTGCGACCCAGCAGGAATTGGAAATAAAGAAACGAATGAGAGGTAGCAGAGGAGGGAAAAAGAAGGAGAAAAGATTAAGTGAAGGACTGTTTAACCTTAGTGGGGAAGTATTCACTAGAGGAACTCAAACGTTTTTGCTAATAAAAAACAAGAAAGTGCATCTAATACAACTATTTACAAACATAGTGTTTTCCAAAAACAGCTCCACCTTTAACCCTTAACAAGCCTGAAGTGAATTCATAATGGTCTTTAAAAGAATGGTAGAGGAGAATATAAAGAAATTAGAAAAACTTAAGAGGAAAGACACAAAAGGAATATGGAAGGTAATTAAGAAAATAGAAGAGAGAGAGAATGTCATAATACATCCAGCATATAAGGGAGGAGGATTGGTGATATTAAAGAAACTGGACTATGAGGAGGAAAGTAAAAATGTACTTGAAGTAGAAGGCACATATAAGATTTTACCAGGGAACCTTAAGAAGCAGGCTGTCTTTAATATTGATTCACCTACCTGTTTCACAGTAGGAATGATGTACCTTTCATCATAGGCCTTGTTGACTCCTCTCCAAATGTAGCGTTTATGGTTGTGGCCAAAAAGCTCAATTTTGGTCTCAATTCTCCAAATGACTTTGTGCCAGAAGGTTAAAGGCTTGTCTCTGTGCTGTTTGGCGTATTGTAAGCGGGATACTTTGTGGCATTTGCGTAGTAGTGGCTTTCTTCTGGCGACTCGACCATGCAGCCCTTGTCTCCTTATTGTGCATCTTGAAACAGTCACACCACATGTTTTCAGAGAGTCCTATATTTCACATGAAGTTATTTGTGGGTTTTTCTTTGCATGCTGAACAATTTTCCAGGCAGTTGTGGCTGAAACCTTAGTTGGTCTGTACCTGACCGAGGTTTGGTTTCCACAGAACCCCTCATTTTCCACTTCTTGATTAGAGTTTGAACACTGCTGATTGGCATTCTCAATTCCTTGGATATCTTTTTATATCCCTTTCCTGTTTTATACAGTTCAACTACCCTTTTCCCGCAGATCCTTTGACAATTTTTTTGCTTTCCCCATGTCTCTGAATCCAGAAACGTCAGTGCAGCACTGGATGAAAGATGCAAGAGTCTGTCTGGAGTCCAGAAACTTTTTATACACACACACACCAATTACAAGCAAACAGATCACAGGTGAGGATGGTTACCTTTAATAGCTATTCAAACCTCTTTGTGTCAACTTGTGTGCATGTTATCAGGCCAAAATCGCCAGGGTATGTAAACTTTTGATCATCAATTTAAAGGGGGCTTCTACATGGACCACGAGTGTAAGGGAGGATTTTAAACTGACCACAAATGCAAGTTTTTTTTGTTTGTTTTTTACTGATTACCAATATAAAGAGGAGTTTCTACACTGGCCACCCATGTAATTGGGATTTACACTGACCACTAATGTAATGGGGATTTAGACTGACCACTAATGTAATAGGAGCATTCACAGTAACCACCAATGTAAGGGGGACCTTCACACTGGCCACTAGTGTGAATGAAAGGATTGTACACAAGCCCCAATGTAATGAGAAGATTTACACTGACCACCAATGTAACTGTTCACATTTCTTTTTGTCGGGAATGCATGCAAAATTGCTTTGCTGACACCACAGAAACTTGCTTCAATTTAACAGATACACAGCAGTGCCATTAATAGTTAATGACACCCTCATCTGCTGAGATGTGCTGTGCGTATTCACATGCACCAAAATTCACAGTGCTGTGGCGTCATGTTATTTTGAAAAAGGGTTCCAATTTGCTTACCATTGTAGAACAGGCTTAATGACCACAGTTGCAGGCAGGACATTCAAGCATGCCCCTTTACCTCCCCAGTGGACAGCATTCAGCAGAAGTGATGGTGGATATGACCTCAGGGGGGCATGATATACATATGAATGCCGCCGGTCCATGGCTATTTACATAATAATGCCGCTACTATTTACATATCAATGCAGGTTATTTACATGTAAACACAGGGTCTGCAGGTGAGTCATCTGTACACAACAATAGGGCAGAGCTGGGCAGCATTAGTAACAGAACTTCACACTGAGAAATTGGGACACAGCACGGGACTAAAACTTCAAGGGACAAGGGAATTTAAACTTGGATAGTTGGCAAGTATGGGGAAGCTGCTTTGGGCCCCACAACAATGATAGGACCCAAAGCAGCTGCACCTTTTGCCCTGCCTTAAAAACGGCCCTGCCAAAAAGGAATATGAGAAAAAGTTAACAGCATTTGTAAAAAGAGGAAAGCAATCAGGGATATTGGACAAAAGAGAGACAGAGTATTTAATTAATAAAAATGCACAAAAACCTTTAGGTAGGCCTACTATTAGTGGGGTGAAATCTCTATTTACCAGGTATGGGGAGTATATTGATGGCTATTTACAACCTTTGGTAATTTAAAGCAAATCAAAACTAAGATACAGCAAACATTTGATCCCCATGCTGAAGAGTATAGATAATCTAGATAATTGAATTGTAGCCACTATTGATGAAAATTCTCTCTATACAAATATTGCTCAAGAAGATGGTTTCATTTTTTTTTTTTCTTGTTCTTTTTCCCTTTTATGTTTTCCTTCCCCCTTTTTTTTCCCAGTTTTTGCTTGGTCTTATGTGCGATGTGTGCTACACCCTTGCAGGAGTTGAAGAAGGGGAGTGGTAAACTATAGACTACGTGAAAAAGAACGTTAAAACGAGAAAACGTTTTAACGAGAAAACGTTGGGACTTTATATGAGGCTGTGACCTGGTAAGGTTGGTTGCCTCCATCCCTATCTAATGAATGCAATTGGGCGACTGGGGGGTTGGGACTTTAAATGAAGCAGGCAGGTGTAAGCAAACTATAGACTACAACCTTGTTATAATAAGGAAGATATGATATGAATATCCTCTCCAGGGGTCCAACAATCTGAGTAGCCCGGTGTATCACTTTTTTTTTTTTTTAACATATATATTGTTGGAATGGGTAAGGATTTTGTAGGGTGTTTTCATGTCTGTGTAATATGTCTTACGTTATGTATATTTCTATAATGCAGTATGTCTTTACCGACTAACTGTGGTATGTTGAAATGTTTTTTGTTTTATAAAATTGTATGAAAATGTTTTAATAAAAATTTGATTGAACTGAAGAAGATGGTTTAAAATCAGCAGAGTGGGGCAATACAGAATTTGTACCAGGTCTCCAGAACCCTCATTTTCAGCGACTGGCTTTGAATGCCTGCCTCCATCTATGTGACTATCTGGGGCCGGATGGGCAGCTTTCCTTCTCTGCATGCCTGACAGCTGCAGACCCCCCTCAGGACTTCTGGAGCAGTCTTCAGCTGCGCAATTTTCTCCGTAGGTGTTCACGCTCTGCGGGTATTTCTGGTCAGCTCACGGAAGTAGACCACATCTGCCATAGGTAAGAGCCGATCCATCAGTGTCTTTTCGCTGATTTATGCCTCTCTGCTTCAACCGGTGACAGGCTTTATTCCCTGGCTCCTCTCTAAATGGGAATCGGACCTTGAAACCAATTCACGGACTCGCAGAGGGAGAAGACCCTTTACTTTGCCCAGAAGTCTTCCATAGCCACTAGAATCCAAGAGACCGCTTTTTTTCCCCAGGTCCCTAGTACATGTTGGTGCTGTGGCAATGCAGAGGGAACAATGCTCCATATCTTTTGGGATAGGCCCTTTTGGCAAGAGGTGATTGGTACTGTCAAGCACCTGACTAACGCTGACCTGGAGGGGAATCCTGCGGCCTGTTTGTTGCGTCTCTTGAACCACCCTATTAAGAAATATAAGGCCTCCCTTACAATTCAGTTGTTGAATGCGGGCAAGGCATGCCCTTCTGCTTGAGATCTGAGAACCCACCATCAAAAACCTTGTGGTTTTCCAAAGTTAATGAACTTAGGGACATGGAGGACCTCACAGCTACTTTGTACAACCGGGAGGAGACCTTCCGTGACACCTGGAGTCCTTGGTAACACTTTGTGTTCACTGACGCCTATCTTCAGGAGGTCACGCAACCTGGCTATCCCCTGGGCAAGAGGTTCTATGTTTCTTTTTTCACATCTGCTCTTTTCCTCCTGTACATGGGATGCCTGATTCCCTACCTGTACTTTTCCTGACCGCCTTCTATCTCTCCCTTTCCCAGTTTTGCATTGTTATCTGCATTGTTATCTGATTATGCTGCGTTTCTTAAAGTGGTTGTAAACCCTTACAGACCACTTTGACCTACAGGTAAGCCAAGATTAAGGTTTACCTGTAGGTCCAAGAAATATCTCCCAAACCTATAGCGGAAATCAGGGTTTACTTCCTCTGTTTAACTATGAGTTGCAACTTTTGGAAAATAAAGGAATTGCAAAATAAAAAAGTAGCAGAGTGGGCACTACACCACCAATCGGACCTCAAACAAGAACAAATCAATTTGATTGTAGAAGGTCTGGCCATGCAAAGTAACAACTTCTGGTATAATAAAAAAATACTATGTGCAGAGAGGAGGGGCAGCTATGGGAGCAAAGTATGCTCCCAGCTGTTAGGACCTGGACTTGAACCTGGGACCTCAGCTGTGTCTGGCAATGAGTCTTCTCACTGAGCTATCTGAGATGCTGGACAGTGCCTTGTCAGATCCTTTAGACAACCCTGCCTTGTATCTTGATGTCAGCTGAACCTTGAACTCTTTGCTCCTCCCACAAACTTCCTGATATAAGCCATGTCTCTGCACTTCCTCCTTGCCAGAATATTGTGCTATCTCCAGCCTGTATCTCGCTCCTGTCTTCCCTGCTGCCGTTCATATTTGCTACTGCTCGTTATCGACCCTTGGCTTGTTCCTTGACTACGCTTCTGCCTGATCCCAACCTGCAACTACTCGTTACTGACCTTTTGGCTTGTTTACTGACCACGCTTCTAAATTGATCCTTACCTGCTCATCCGCTACTGAACCCCGGCTTACTCACCTCCTGGTGGGGTGATCCTGAGGACCGCGACCTGGTACTAACATGCAGCTAAATCCATCTCCACCATCCGGAGCTCTGGTGAACACCGGTTAGTACTTAGACTCCGCACCTCAGGTGAGCCTGTGTCATCTGCCAGGGTGACTGCCTGTTTAACTATCCTGCTGGTTAGTGGTAGTCCTGCAACTGCTATAGCAATTGGTCTTCGAGCCTGACCCCAGATCGTGACAGAATATTCTGGCCCAAAACATGGAGGACGCTATAGCAAATGCTGTGGCTCCGTTCAGGCAGCAAATTGCAGAGCTGCAGGAGTTCGGTGTCACCTACCAAGAACAATTCTCTTTACTGGAACATGAAGAGATCCGTGCTCTGACAAAACAATTGCTGGACCTACGTTCCCGAGATGATAACGCATATATGCCTCACCCTTCCAAGTTTAATGGAGACCTCCACCATTACAGAGGTTTTCTTAACCAGTGTCGCATCTATTTCCAAATGCGACCCACTGCATTCATTTCTGAAAGACAGAAGGTAATGTTTGTTATCAACCTCCTGACTGGGGAAGCTCTAGCCTGGGCCTCCCCCTATATTGAACAAGACAGTGCCATGCTGAATAATTTCCAGACATTCGAGAATGCGATGAATCAAGTTTTTGATGATTCCAACCTCTGCGCCCCATCGGCGAGCCCAGAACTATTTGGGCCGTTCGCATCACATTCGTGTGATGCGAGCGGCCCGCTCTGCATTGCGCCAGTCGCAGTGAATTGCAGGCTGTTGATTGGCCAAGCATGCACTTGGACCCCGCATGCTTGGCCAAAAACAGCGCCGGCAGCGAGGAGCTCAATAATTGGCTACAGGCAGGACGCCTGTAGCCAATTATAGCTCAGGGGCTTTAGTACACGCCCCACTGTCTAAAAGGCCGCCGCGCCGGCGGCCTAGTGCACTGTGTTCCGGCTGGATTCTGATATAGGCAGACTGCTGATGCTGATGCTGAATCATTATCATTAATACTGAATACTGATCATTTGAATATATATTCATTCTGCTGATTGCACTGCTGCTGACAGTATCTGCAGTGCTGTGCTGTCTTATACATTCAGCTGTGCTGCAGTGCTGTGGTGTCATTATCTGCTGCTGAGTCTAACTTTATCTGCCGTGATTCTGGGGATTAGTCTGGTGTGTGCGAGCTGTTAGTACAGCATTGCAGTAGCGCCTTCTGGCCTATTGTGATCTAAGGCAGGCAGGCATTTATAGGAGCAAGCGTGTGTGTCTGCTGTGTTAGTACAGCACACTTAAAACCACCACAGCCTCTCTATCAGTCATAAGGCCCTGTTGTCATCTAAGGCAGGCACGCAGGCATTTATAGGAGCTAGCGTGTGTGTCTGCTGTGTTAGTACAGCACACATAAAACCACCTCCGCCTCTCTATCTGTCATAAGGGCCTGTTGTTGTCATCTAAGGCAGGCAGGCATTTATAGGAGCTAGCGTGTGTGTGTCTGCTGTGTTAGTACAGCACACATGAAACCACCTCAGCCTCTATATTCCATAAGGCCCTGATGTTGTCATCTAAGGCAGACTCTATCTGCCGTAAGGCCCTGTTGCTGTGTCATCTAAGGCCTCTCTATCTGCCATAGGCCCTGTTGTTGTCATTCTGGGGATTAGTCTGGTGTGTGCATGCTGTTAGTACAGCACACATAAAACCACCTAGCCTCTCTATCTGCCATAAGGCCCATTGTCATCTAAGGCAGGCAGGCCTTTATAGGAGCTAGCGTGTGTGTCTGCTGTGTTAGTACAGCACACATAAAACCACCTCAGCCTCTCTATCTGCCATAAGGCCCAGTTGTTGTCATCTAAGGCAGCCTCTATCTGCCGTAAGGCCCAGTTGTTGTCATCTAAGGCAGCCAGGCATCTATAGGAGCTAGCGTGTGTGTGTCTGCTGTGTTAGTACAGCACACACAAAACCACCTCAGCCTCTCTATCTGTCATAAGGGCCTGTTGTTGTCATCTAAGGCAGCCTCTATCTGCCGTAAGGCCCAGTTGTCATCTAAGGCAGCTAGCGTGTGTGTCTGCTGTGTTAGTACAGCACACATAAAACCACCTCAGCCTCTCTATCTGCCATAAGGCTCTGTTGTTGTCATCTAAGGCAGCCTCTATCTGCCGTAAGGCCCAGTTGTTGTCATCTAAGGCAGCCAGGCATCTACAGGAGCTAGCGTGTGTGTCTGCTGTGTTAGTACAGCACACATAAAACCACCTCAGCCTCTCTATCTGCCATAAGGCCCAGTTGTTGTCATCTAAGGCCCAGTTGTTGTCATCTAAGGCCAAAAGCACACATAAAACCACCTCAGCCTCTCTATCTGTCATAAGGCCCTGTTGTTGTCATCTAAGGCAGCCTCTATCTGCCGTAAGGCCCAGTTGTTGTCATCTAAGGCAGCCCCTATCTGCCGTAAGGCCCAGTTGTTGTCATCTAAGGCAGCCAGGCATCTACAGGAGCTAGCGTGTGTGTCTGCTGTGTTAGTACAGCACACATAAAACCACCTCAGCCTCTATCTGCCGTAAGGCCCAGTTGTTGTCATCTAAGGCAGCCTCTATCTGCCGTAAGGCCCAGTTGTTTTCATCTAAGGCAGCCTCTATCTGCCGTAAGGCCCAGTTGTTGTCATCTAAGGCAGCCTCTATCTGCCGTAAGGCCCAGTAAGCCCAGTTGTTGTCATCTAAGGCAGCCTCTCTATCTGCCATAAGGCCCAGTTGTTGTCATCTAAGGCAGCCTCTATCTGCCGTAAGGCCCAGTTGTTGTCATCTAAGGCAGCCTCTATCTGCTGTAAGACCCAGTTGTTGTCATCTAAGGCAGCCAGGCATCTACAGGAGCTAGCGTGTGTGTCTGCTGTGTTAGTACAGCACACATAAAAACCACCTCAGCCTCTCTATCTGCCGTAAGGCCCAGTTGTTGTAATCTAAGGCAGCCTCTATCTGCCGTAAGGCCCAGTTGTTGTCATCTAAGGCAGCCTCTATCTGCCGTAAGGCCCAGTTGTTGTCATCTAAGGCAGCCTCTATCTGCCGTAAGGCCCTGTTGCTGTCATCTAAGGCAGCCATCTGCAGGAGTTAGTGTATGTGCTGTGTGACTCCAGCACAATATACACTATCCACTACAATGCCTGGAAGACCGCCAAGGAGAGGCAGACAGTCCCAAGGCAAGAACACAGGGAAAGCAGGCTCTGTGTCTAGAGACAACAGTGCTGGTCGTGGACGTGGACGTGGTCGTGCATCGTCATCAGCACGTGGCCATGGGACACGCTTGTCCTTGTTTTCGGCAGCTGGACATGTTGAGCCGCATCATGCCGAAGGCTTGGTAGAATGGATGACCAAGCCCTCCTCATCCTCCTCATCCTCTCTCACCCAGGCTCAGGGTACTGGCAAAGCAGCTGCCAACGCGAACTCAATTGCATCATCAGGCACCCCTTCCCTAGACCCACCATGTCCTCCTGAGGAGTCCCCCGAACTGTTTGAGCACAGTGTTGGGTACATGCTCCAGGAGGATGCCCAACGTTTTGAAGACTTGGATGATGATACCCAGCTAGAGGAAGGCAGTAGCGTGAGCGCAGAGAGAGGGGATGCTCAAGGACAGCAATCTGGCAGTCATGTTCCACCAGCTGCAGCTTACTGCCAGGTTTGCTCCAGTGGTGAAGAGGGAGGGGATGATGAGGTCACTAACTCCACGTGGGTGCCTGAAGGGAGAGAGGAGGAGGAGGAGGAGGCGGCACATGTCCAACGAGGCAGGATGCCCTCCGGAGGCCAGCTAGAGGCCAGCACACCAACTGAATCACACCGCAGAGCTCCGCCTGTGCAGGGCGCTGCCTCTGCACGTTATCACAAAAGTTCTTTGGTGTGGGCCTTTTTTGAGACGAGTGCATCAGATCGCACCACTGCTATTTGCAACATATGTCTCAGGCGTATCTCGCGTGGCGAAAACATCAGCCGCTTGGGCACCACAAGCATGACCAGACATATGTCGACCTGCCATGCAGCTCGTTGGCAAGCGCACATTAAAGACCCACACCAAAGAACAAAGCGGACCTCTCCTTGCTCCTCATCAGCTGGGATCTCCCACCCCACTATATCTTCAGTCCTCTATGAAAGCTGCTCTGAGAGGAATGAAGGTGTAGAATTAGGTGTGTCACAGCCAAGTACTTGCGGGCACTCTGTTAGCAGTACACCGACGTCCGATTCTACCAGGCAAATTTCCCTGCCCCAGCTGCTGGACCGTCGAAAGAAGTTTACTCCCAGCCATCCACATGCCCAGCGGTTGAATGCTAGCTTGGCTAAATTGCTAGCACTTCAACTGCTGCCTTTTCAGTTGGTAGACTCGGCCCCCTTCCGTGAGTTTATTCAATGTGCGGTTCCTCAGTGGCAGGTTCCCAAATGTCACTTTTTCTCACGGAAGGCGATTCCAGCTCTCTACCGGCATGTGGAAGGCAATGTCCATGCCTCGCTGGACAGGGCGGTCAGCGGTAAGGTGCATTTTACCGCTGACTCATGGTCCAGCAGGCATGGACAGGGACGTTACCTGTCTTTCACGCCCCATTGGGTCACTCTTTTGGCAGCTGGGAGGGATGCAGGACAAGGTGCAGTAGTGTTGGAGGTTGTTCCGCCACCACGCCTCCAAAATGCTACTACTGGTTGTGACACACCTCTCTCCTCCACCCCCACCTCTTCTTCTTCCTCCATGGCCTCTTCGAGTGCTCTGTCCTCGGAACCAGCGGTGCTCCGTAGGCGTACAAGGGGCTACGCAAGTACGCAGGCAAAAAGATACCATGCCGTGTTTGCGCTGGTGTGTTTGGGGGACAGGAGCCACACTGGGGCAGAGGTTCTGGCAGCTCTGCAGGGGCAGGCCGAGAGGTGGTTGACGCCACGCCAGCTTAAGCCAGGAATGGTGGTTTCTGACAATGGCACCAACCTCCTCTCCGCCCTGCGACAGGGACAGCTGACCCATGTGCCCTGTATGGCTCACGTCCTCAACCTGGTGGTGCAGTGGTTTTTGGTCAGGTACCCAGGCTTACAGGATGTCCTGAGGCAGGCCAGGAAAGTCTGTGTGCATTTCCGCCGATCGTATAATGCCAGTGCTCGGCTGGCTGAGCTGCAAAAGGAGTTGAACCTGCCCAAGAACCGCCTTATATGTGACATGCCCACCAGGTGGAACTCAACGTTGGCCATGCTGCAGCGACTGCACACGCAGCAGAGGGCCATCAATGAGTACCTGTGCGACTACGGCACCAGGACAGGGTCAGGGGAGCTTGGATTTTTTTCCCCACGCCAGTGGAGCATGATCAGGGATGCATGCACTGTCCTGTCACCATTTGAGAAGGCCACAAGGATGGTGAGCAGTGACAGTGCATGCATCAGTGACACTGTACCTCTTGTCCACCTGTTGGAGCATACGCTGCGTGGGATAATGGACAGGGCACTTGAGGCAGAACAGAGGCAGGAAGAGGAGGACTTCCTTGCCTCTCAATGCCCCCTTTATCCAGACAGTGTTCCTTCTCTCCCACCCATCACACAGGAAGAGGATGAGGAGGAGGAGGAGAAGGATTGTGTGAGCATGGAGGTGGAGCCTGGCACTCAGCAGCAGCAGCAGCAGCAGCAGCAGCAGCAGCAGCAGTCTTTTAGGGATAATTTACAGTCCCAACAAACCAGTGGACTTGTACGTGGCTGGGAGGAGGTGGCTGGCGATCATGTCGTCCTCAGTGACCCAGAAGACTCCGGACCGAATGCCTCAGGTAACCTACGTTGCATGGCCTCCCTGATCCTGCAAAGCCTGCGGAAGGATCCTCGTATTCTTCGGATCAAGGAGAGGGACCATTACTGGCTGGCCACTCTCCTTGATCCACGGTACAAGGGTAAGGTTGCGGACCTTATCTTGCCGTCGCAGAGGGAGCAGAGGATGAGACATCTCAGGGAGGCCTTGCAGAAAGGTCTGTGCAACGCGTTCCCAGAGACTGGGAGGTTACAAACTCCTGGTCCTGGACGACGAGTTGCTGAGGCTTTGGTCAGTAGCAGAAGGAGCGGTGGGGTAGGTGGACGTCTGACCGATGCGTTCAGACAATTTTTTAGTCCGAAGCCCCAAGGTATGATCGGTTCCAGCAACCATCGCCAGCGTCTGATATACATGGTGCAGAAATACCTAGGGGCAAGGTCAGACTTGGACACCTTTCCCACCGAAAATCCTCTGGCTTACTGGGTCTTGAGGATGGATCACTGGCCAGAGCTTGCACAGTATGCAATTGAGCTACTGGCCTGTCCTGCATCCAGCGTTCTTTCCGAACGCACATTCAGTGCTGCTGTAGGCTTTGTCACCAATCACAGGGTGCGCCTGTCCACCGACTTGGTTGATCGACTGACCTTCATAAAGATGAATCAGTCTTGGATCACCACCAGCTACCAGGCACCTGAAGCGGATATAACTGAATAATTTATAATGTCACATCCCTTCAAGACTGCCTATGCTGATGCTGAGTGACTGTCCTGTTATGTTCACTGACTATCCTCTTCCTCCTCCTCAATGATCCATTCCTTGATAGCTTGGAAGAACATTTTTGTTTCTGGGTGCCACCACACCAGTGGCTAAGGCCCAATTTTTCAGCCCCTGTTTAACAGGGGCGTGTAATTACAATTTTTATATGCAATGCTTTGCAACAGGTCTCACTGCTGTGCTCAGAGTACAGTATCTGTGAGGGGTTGCAGTGTTGTGGCCCCAGCACCAGTGCCTAAGGCCCAATTTTTCAGCCCCTGTTTAACAGGGGCGTGTAATTACAATTTTTTATGCAATGCTTTGCAACAGGTCTCATTGCTGTGCTCAGAGTACAGTATCTGTGAGGGGTTGCAGTGTTGTGGCACCAGCACCAGTGCCTAAGGCCAAATTTTTCAGCCCCTGTTTAACAGGGGCGTGTAATTACAATTTTTTATGCTTTGCAACAGGTCTGATTGCTGTGCTCAAGTACAGTATCTGTGAGGGGTTGCAGTGTTGTGGCACCAGCACCAGTGCCTAAGGCACAATTTTTCAGCCCCTGTTAACAGGGGCGTGTAATTACAATTTTTTTAAGCAATGCTTCGCAACAGGTCTGACTGCTGTGCTCCAAGTACAGGGAGGGGTTGCAGTGTTGTGGCACCAGCACCAGTGCCTAAGGCCCAATTTTTCAGCCCCTGTTTAACAGGGACGTGTAATTACAAATCTTGATCTAATAGTTCACAGCAGGGCCCATTCCTGCGCCCACCAAGAGTAACTGTGAGGGCTTACAGTCTTGTGGCAACACCGTCCACCACCACCACCAAAGGCCCAATTTTTCTGCCCTGTTCAACAGGTGCATGCACTTGCAAATCTTGATCTAATAATTCACAGCAGGGCCAATTCCTGTGCCCACCAAGAGTAACTGTGAGGGCTTACAGTGTTGTGGCAACACCAACATCTAATGGGGCAAATTTCTGCAGAGTATATACGGCAGGCCCCTACTTTCAAACATCCAACTTACAAACGACTCCTACTTGCAAACAGAAGGAGAAAACAGGAAGTGAGAGGAAATCTAACCCTAGGAAGGGAAATTCTATCCTGTTAGATTTAATTTGGGAAAAAGGTATCTCCTCTCTACTGATGCTTTATCACCAATCCTTGTTTCAATAAAAACCCCACTGTTCCAAAAACATTTGTCATTGGGACGGAAAGTGAGGTGAAATGTTCTGAACAGGTGCACAGACAGCAAAACAAATGTTACAGGGGTGATAACCCCTCCCTATGTTCTCCAAAAAGCTTAAAAATATTTTTTTTTGGATGGAGCTACACTTAAAAATGTACCTGTTCAGATTCTACTGTACTTAAGAACAAACCTACAGTCCCTGTCTTGTTTGCACCGCCTGTATACTGCTGTTCAGAGTATATAGGGTTGTAGGTATAGGGTTTTATTTTGGGTGCGGGGTTCCCCTTAATATCCATACAAGACCCAAAGGGGCTGGGGTGGGGGGGGGGGGGGGTGATGGGGTAGCCATGCCATTTTTTCTCAAGGATTTTCAGCCATATTGCCAGGACAAGACATGACATTAAAGCCCCAAGCGGTTTTAAATGGCTTCTTTTTTTCCTTTACAAATGTCATTTTGTGCAGGGACAGTTCTAAACACGGGAAACGCATGCCACTTCACAGGCATATTTTAGACACCCCCCAGGTACCATATTTAAAGGAATATTTCACTTTTTTTTTTTTCACTTTATGCATCATTAAAATGACTGCTCCCGAAAAAACGTTAGTTTTTAAAACTTCTTTTTGCATTGACATATGTCCCCTGGGGCAGGACCCGGGTCCCCAAACCTGTTTTATGACATTAACATGCATATTGGCCGTTATAATTAGCACTTTTGATTTTCGAACGTTCGCGTCCATTGTAACGAATAGGGTTCGAAAATTTGCACAAACTTTCGGTCCGTTCGAAGGTTCTGGTGCGAACCGAACGCCGGGGGTGTTCGGCTCATCCCTAGAAAATAAAGAAAATTCTCCACTGTCTCATTTTGTCATCCCTATTAAGCTTATTTCTGAGGGCCGTGCTATGCTGGACTCTGGGGCTGGAGGAAACTTTATGGACATAGTATGCCCACCGCAATAACATTCAAGCCAGAAATATATCTGCTCCTATTGAGATGGAGACGGTTAATGGTTCACCTTTATCTTCAGGACCTGTTACCCATAAAACAGTTCCTCTGCTAACCCAGTTTTAGGCTGACCATCGTGAGACCATCAGCTTTCAGTTGATCACATCACCCAAATTTCCCATCATTTTAGGCATTCCTCTGTTCTCCACTCACAATCCCTCTATCAACTGGGGAGCACGGACCATAGATTTCACATCCTCCCATTGCAAGGAACAATGTAGGGAATCTTACCAAACAAGTTCTCCGCTGGTCAAGGAATTGCAAGTTGGTGTGGTAACTACCCAGTCATATGACAACTTGCCTCCACAATATCATGCATTCCGGGATGTCTGTGATAAGAAAAATGCAGATCAATTACCTCCTCACCGCTCATATGATTGCCCCATTGAGTTGCTCCCAGGGGCCGAAATACCTTTTGGCCGCCTTTTTAATCTATCAGAACCTGAATTAAAAGTGCTCAGGGAGTGGCTTGATGAAAATTTAGAGAAGGGTTTTATTAGACACTCAACATCTCCTGCAGGAGCAGCCCTATTCTTTGTTGAAAAGAAAGACTCCACCTTGCGTCCATGCATTGATTACAGGCACATAAATAAGGTCACTATTAAAAATGTTATCCACTCCCCTTGATCTCGGAAATGTTGGAAAGACTGCGTTCTGCAAAAGTGTTTACAAAACTTGACCTACGGGGGGCATATAACCTGGTCCGTATTCGTCCAGGAGACGAATGGAAAACCGCCTTTAGAACCAGATATGAACATTTTGAGTCCTTGGTCATGCCTTTTGGTCTCTGCAATGCCCCTGCGACCTTTCAACACTTCATAAACGATGTTTTTCGAGATCTGTTGGACCAATATGTCATTGCTTATCTGGATGACATCCTTATCTTTTCCGCTAACCTGGAAGAGCACCGCAAGTTTGTTTGCATTGTCTTTGAAAGATTACGGCAGAATCAACTTTATATCAAACTGGAGAAATGTGAGTTTGAACAAGCCCAGATCCAGTTTTTAGGGTATATTATTTCTCCAGAGGGAGTGAGCATGGATCCCGAGAAGATTAAAGCGGTGGTAGATTGGCCTGCCCCCGGAAACATTAAGGAAATCCAACGATTTGTTGGGTTTGCCAACTTTTACAGAAAATTCATAAGGAACTTCTCTAAGGTGATAGCTCCAATTACCCAACTAACAAAGAAAGGGGTGTCCTTTGTGTGGTCATCTGAGGCACAGGCTGCTTTTGAAAAGTTAAAAACTCTTTTTACTTCTTCACCAGTATTGGTACATCTCAATCCTGAATTACCTTTTATAGTGGAAGTGGATGCTTCGGACTCTGCCGTGGGAGCTATCCTCTCTCAGCGACGTTGTGAAAAGATGCAGCTTCATCCCTGCGCTTACTTCTCTCGTTTAATGTCTTCAGCCGAAAGAAATTAGGGTATTGGGAATAAGGAGTTATTGGCAATTAAGGAAGCATTTTCTGAATGGAGGCATTTGCTGGAAGGCGCTAAGCATCCTGTGACCGTTCTTACAGATCATAAGAATCTGGAATTCATGCGTTCTGACAAGAGATTGTCTTCTAGACAAGCACGTTGGTCATTGTTCTTTTCAAGGTTAAATTTTATTATCTCATATCGACCTGGGTCAAGGAATGGTAAGGCTGATGCCTTATCACGAATGTTGTCTGGGCCTCTCCAGGAAAAGAACTCTGAATACACAGTGCTGCCTCAAAAGAACTTTCTAGGTGCCACAAGTTCTAAAGCACTCTTGAGTCTCCTCAAGGACGAGAATGACCCACTCCTCAAAAATCCTCCTATGGACATCATCCTTGAGTACAAAAATGGCTTCTGGACTCAAGCACATCACCTCTATGTACCTGAAGTTGCTCGGGTTGAAGTCCTCAAGTTGGTTCATGACTCCAAACTTACTGGACATTTTGGAGTTTCTAAGACAGAGGAACTTTTATCCCGTTCCTTTTGGTGGCCTGGGTACAAAAGAGATGTCAAAGGTTATGTAGCCTCGTGCCTGGTCTGTGCTCGCAATAAGACACCACGAGTTTCTCCTTTGGGGTTGCTCCAGCCACTCCCTGTCCCATCAAGTCCATGGGGATCCATTTCTATGGACTTTGTAGTCGATTTACCACCCTCTAAAGAAATGACCACTATCTTGGTTGTTATTGACCGCTTCACGAAGATGGCTCACTTTATACCAGTCAAGGGGGTACCCTCTGCAGAACAAACTGCAGAGTTGATGGTTCGAGAAATCTTTAGACTACATGGAATTCCAGAAGATATAGTTTCTGACAGAGGAGTACAGTTCACTTCAAAATTTTGGAAAAGCTTTTGCTCAGCACTAGGAGTAATAGTTAATCTATCTTCGGCTTTTCATCCTCAGTCTAATGGTCAGACCGAGAGGACCAATCAAACGTTAGAGCAGTACCTTCGATGTTTTGTTAGTTATCTTCAGGATGACTGGGTGGACTATCTTCCTACAGCGGAGTTTGCTTATATAAAAATTCTAAACATGGCTCCACCTCTCAGACCCCTTTTTTCCTAAATACCGGGCATCATCCAGCTTTCATCCCTGATCTCCCTATCTCAACTCCAATTCCTGCTGTTACCAACAGATTAACTGCTTTACAGGAGATCCAGGAGAAATTGATCGAGACTTTGAGGGAAGCTCAGGAAAGTTACAAGAAGGCTGCAGATAGACATCGCAGAGCATTTCCTAACTTTCATGTGGGTGATCAAGTTTGGTTATCTACTAAAAATCTGAAGGTTCATGCTCCATGTGCAAAGTAAGGACAAAAGTTTGTGGGACCTTTCCAGATCTCGGGCCAGATCAACCCAGTCGCCTTTCACCTAAAACTTCCAGCCAGTATGAAGATTCACCCTGTGTTTCACATATAGCTACTCAAACCTTTTCATGAAAATACTTTTTCGGGAAGAATTCTTCCACCCCCTCCACCTGTTGAGGTACAGGGTGAAGAAGAATATGTGGTGGAGAAAATTCTTGATTCCAGGATCTATAGGAACAAATTGCAATATCTGGTTCAATGGGAAGGATATGGGCCAGAAGAAAATTCTTGGGAGCCTGAGCAGAATGTTCATGCTCCTAGATTAACAAGAGAATTCCACCAGAGGTTCCCTCACAAACCAGGCCCTAAGACGTCCAGGGAGGAGGGGAGTACTGTTAGGACCTGGACTTGAACCTGGGACCTCAGCTGTGTCTGGCAATGAGTCTTCTCACTGAGCTATCTGAGATGCTGGACAGTGCCTTGTCAGATCCTTTAGACAACCCTGACTTGTATCTTGATGTCAGCTGAACCTTGAACTCTTTGCTCCTACCACGAACTTCCTGATATAAGCCATGTCTCAGCACAATATTCTGGCAAGGAGGAAGTGCAATCTCCAGCCTGTATCTCGCTTCTGTCTTCCCTGCTGCCGTTCATATTTGCTACTGCTCGTTATCGACCCTTGGCTTGTTCCTCGACTACGCTTCTGCCTGATCCCAACCTGCAACTACTCGTTACCGACCTTTTGGCTTGTTTACTGACCACGCTTCTGATTGATCCTTACCTGCTCATCCGCTACTGAACCCTGGCTTACTCACCTCCTGGTGGGGTGATCCTGAGGACCGCGACCTGGTACTAACATGCAGCTAAATCCATTTCCACCATCAGGAGCTCTGCTGAACACCAGTTAGTACTTAGACTCCGCACCTCAGGTGAGCCTGTGTCATCTGCAAGGGTGACTGCTTGTTTAACTATCCTGCTGGTTAGTGGTAGTCCTGCAACTTCTATAGCAATTGGTCTTCGAGCCTGACCACAGATCGTGACACCAGCGTTGAAAACCTCCTCATGAGCAAATGGGAGGAGGAGAACATTTATGGAAGTCAATGGCCCTTGTTGAACCTCTATGGAGGAATTCCTAAGATAATTTTTTGATGTAATTAATATGAATCAATACTATAAAACATTTACAAGGGAATGGAATAGAGATAGTGTATACTTCTTAGATCTGGAGATATACGAAAAGAATGATACACTTTGTACTAGAATATAATTTCAAATCGACAGACAGAAATGGGTATATACTTTTTCAGTTCCATTTTGTCTCCTAATAATAGCTCTCTATCCATTTTCCCTACCTGTTCTTTTAGCCGGTTTAATTGAATATTATCATACCCCTTTTCTTCAACCCTCCCAACTAGAATGTTAGCTTGTGTTTGATAATCTTCCTGTGTTTCATAATTTCTTTGCATTCTCATAAACTGACCTTTTGGGATATTATTAATCGATTTGGGACGGTGACAGATAGAGGTGGGTATATAAGCAGAAAGGATATGATGTAGCCTTCTGCACTAAGTTCAACAGACAATATAAAGACATAGAGAAAATAATAAAAAGACATTGGTCAATTTAAACATAGGATGGAGTATGGAGAAATATAATAACGGAAAATCCGAAATTCATATACCGCAAAGTCCCCAACCTAAGAAATAAATTCGTCCATAATTTGTATTCAATCCTCCAGAATTTTTTTTTTTTACCGTACCTTACAGAAGGTTTTTTATTACTGTAAAAGATGTAAGGCCTGCAAAATAAACCTAAATAGGGAGAAAAAAAACATACTTAATTTTATTTAATATAATATATATTAATATAATTTAATCTAATATAACAAATAAGGAATATAGCATAAGGGAGTTTATTTCATGCGACAGCACTCATATCACATACGTTATAGAATGTCCTTGCAAGAGGCAATACAGCGCCTCTCTAAAAGAGCAGGAGAACACATAGATAATATTAACCCCTTCACGCCGACCGTACGCAAATATGCGGTCTCGGCTTGAAGGGATTATACCGGAAGCTGCACGCATCACCCCGGTACCGTTTTTTAGAGCCAGCGGTCGGCATTCTTGTGATAACAACCGATGCAGCTAAGAAGCCACTCGGCTGTTATCCCAAACAGCGTGAGGGGAAATCCCCCCTCCCACCACCTTCCGCAGGCCTCCCATCCCACCGGAAAGCCCGAGCGACCAGCTGGCACATCCGCCGGCTGACCAGAGTCCCAAATGAAGCCAGAATCAGCTTCAATCTGGTCTTGGATCTAGTAACCCAGAAGTATATATATATATATATATATATATATATATATATATATATATATATATAATGTTTAAGGGTTCTTAGTAATTTTCTAGCAACAAATACGGATTTTAACTTGTAAGCAATAATTGTCAGAAAAAAGCTTAGGCATGAAGGGGTTAAAAAAAGGATTTACAGGACATAACCTATCACGACACTTCAGAGAACATCAGGGAAGGGATCCA